>BMAO01016917.1:0-125924 GCA_019973975.1 Trichonephila clavata | reverse complement strand
GACAGAAAAAGGAGTGTTAGAGGATAAAATTTTTAGAATTGTTCCACTAGGTATAAAAAAAGCAAAAGATATTTTCCAGTTTTTAAAGCTTCAAGAATCTTTCAGTGGAACTCTAATGGTGAAATTATTTACAAAAATACTGTTATTCAGGAAGTAATATTGTATTCCTCGTAAATGATTTTCTACGGAAACGAAAATCGGCACCTGAAGGAAGATATATTTTTAAGTGCTTTGAATGATGTAAATTTACCGAAACATCTAGATGTAAATAAAAAATTGTATAAGAATAACAAAATTATCAAAAACCAATATGTATGCTGCAGAAATGCATGGTTGAAACTTTGAAATAAATGATAATCATTTGATTTTAAAAAAATGTCTCTTATGATTGAACAGTTTTCTTTTGCAGGTGAAAATATACTTATTTAATAAATTTAAAAGTTTCAAATAGATGATAATTAAATAAAATTATATTAATTTTTTGAGAAAAAGAAATATCATAGAAAAAAAATATTAATTTTTTTAGGGAACAAAAATATTTATCATAGAAAAAATATTAATTTTAAGGGGAAAATTATTATAAAAATTATATTAATTTTTTTGAGAAAAAAAAATTATCATAAAAAATATATTTTTTTTAGGGAAAAATAAAGAATATAATAGAAAAAAAAATAAAAGACACAAATATTTAGTTTCATTCCATTTTTTTATTTTTTTTATTTTCTAAACACAAATCTTACACCATATCGCTTCTTTACAAATTGATACATAATAAAATCATTTTATACAATTGATTTAAAATATAATGCATAGAATAGCCTTGGCTGCGTTTGAATAAAAAGTAAATACAGTATTGTCCACAAACATTGGATGTTGGTGATTGAAACACTTTGGAATTCCATAATACATCTAAATAGGTAGTAGTACTAATGTTATAGAAATGCAGGAGGTTGTCCAAACGAGTCATAAAATTCTAATTTCTTTTATCATTCACAAATAATGCTAACCAGTGGGTTCCAGGCTGCGATGAGTCGTCAGAATTTACAATAGCACACATGTTTTCTTGCAGAGGAGGGATTGTATCTCTAGAATAAACACCTTGGAAATAGGGGGCGTGGCCTTCTCTTGAGATAAGACTGTAAACAGTTGCATTCCATCCATTCTTTAATTTCCGAAATCATACAAGATATTTCTCGATTTGTTTATTTCGATTAAATTTTCAAACTCGGCGAAAACGATAACACATACGGTTTGTTCTAAAGATTTGCTGAATTTTAGTTCTAATCGCAAATTGCTATGTTTTATCAAACTTAAATGTTCTCCTGAGGAACATAAATCTGGTGAGAGATTAAATCCAAATAATGTATTTGAATCTTTATATTCTTTTCTAGAAATAAATATACCTCTGTCTTGACCCATTCGATCTGTCCCAACGAATAGAGTTTGATAGGCACGTATGTATTGATCTTTAGAAAAATCGAGTTCTAATGGATTGTGAGGCACCGGTTGTCCATCCACATACACTCCAACAAAATTTAAATTAAAATGTTTAAACTCATAGGGAGATTTTGAAAATGCGCCGTGAAAAGCTTCATTATCAACACATCCTACAAAAACTTTTTTCGGCATTTGGCCTGAAAATATGTTATCTTGAATAAAAGACATGCTTCCTTTAGGAATCGAATACACTTTGCACAGAACTCGGTTAATGGGATATTTTGCACTTGTTTTTTCCAGCGCTTTCGCATGACCAAGAATAACTCCAGGATTCACGCGAACTTTTCGTATGAATAAAGAAACATGATCCAAAACAACTTTAAATCCTACAGATCCTTGCAAACAAAATTCGGGTTTGCTTCGTATTAATTTTATTTTTAAATCCACTAAATTGAGTAAAAGACGATCTAGATGAAATAAATCTGAATGTATGCAACCAATCATGTGTACAGTTGCACTTTCTTTAAAACATTCAGTTCTTTTCTTGAGACCATCATCAGAATCCTTGTAAAATAGTTCAGCCGTTAATTGGGAAGTTTTGCTGTCGTATCCATGGTTTAAGAGAGTTTCAATATAAGATCGGTAGGGATATGTATTACTGGAATTGGAAACCACGCGATCATTTAAGGATACATCTACTTGAGAAAATAATGAATGTAGAAATAAATTCACAGGTCCTATAGTATCATCTTTAGTAATAGTTGTATTGTCCACTTTTACTATTTTCGCTTTTACATATAATTGTGTTTGACTGAGATCTATGTAATCTTCTGCACTTCCAGAAATGTGAAATTCTACAGGTGCGTTATCGAAAACGTTACAAAGAGGGTGAAATTGCTTCCACTGCCCATCTTGAATAACTGTTTGAGCAGATCTCTTTGAAAACTTTCGGAAAATATGCATGCAAACTTATAAACTTGACCCCTGTTGGTATTTTACCACCCCAGCTTTATCATGGTATGCTATGTTATTACATACTAAAGTAGCTATTGAACTGTTCACTGATTACGACATGCTTCTTTTTATAGAAAAGGGTGTAAGAGGAGGTATAAGTCAGTGCTGCAATCGTTATGCTATAGCTAACAACAAATATATGTCTAATTTTAACCCAGATGATGAGATAAAATATTTAATGTACCTTGAGGCAAATAATTTGTACGGTTATGCAATGAGTAAATATCTACCCTTAAAAGATTTTGTTTGGAGTGATAACAATTTAACTGAACAGGATATTTTAAATTTATCAGATGAATCCGATGTAGGTTACATCTTGGAAGTAGATCTTGAATATCCCTCCGATTTGCATGACAAACATTCAGACTTTCCCCTTGCCCCTGAAAATAAGCCCCCACCTAATTGTAAAGAACCTAGACTTTTAACTACTTTGGAACCCAAAACAAAATATGTTCTCCATTATTCTAATTTAAAGCTATATTTAAAATTAGGGTTAGTCTTGAAAAAAACTCATCGAGTTTTAAAATACAATACAAGATGTGGATTTCTGAATAAACAATTTACTTTGTATCTTTGCTGTGTATGTGTAATCATTATACCGAATTAAAATTTACAATTTGTTATTAAAGCAATGTATAATAAATGTTTTTTTTATTTCTATTCAATAAAAAAAATATTTTTACTAAATGGTTATTGCAATGAATAGTTATACAATTTATACTCTTTGGAAAAGGCAAAGAGTTTGCTTTAAACACATAAACATAAATTTTTCCTTTCTTTTATACAAAATATATTTAAAATATCACTTATGTGCTTAACATACTAAGATAATTTGTTTGAAAGATGTATACTGATATTCAGCTTTTAAAATGAAACTATTTCAACATAAATTAAACTAGAAAGCAGTATGAATAAAATTAACAATATAACCATATTTATAAAAAAAAAATTATTTTTTTTGCTTCAGATTTATAAAAATAAACCTTTTTAAAGCCAACAATGTATCCATCTTCTAAGCATTGAGATAATTTCTGACGTAGAATTCAGTCGCCGTCTTGTAGAATCAAGATCAGACAAGCTAAGACAAGTTCAATCGTAAACCGTTCACACGCTGATTACGAGTATTCTACGTCACATTTTTACTGTGTATGTGTAATCATTATACCGAATTAAAATTTACAAATCATTAAAATAATATAAATGAAATATTTTTTTTATTTCATTTTAATTAAGAAAATGTCGCCCTCTGCTTCGCCTGCAAAATTAAATTCATGAGATTATAAACCTAAGTTTTTGCAGGTCTGCATGCCTTCATAGGACAATGGTTAGCGTAACTGAAAAACTATTGTCCTATGGAGACATTTTGTTCTGGGGCTGTGAGTTTGAATCTGGATTTATTATTTTTTTTTTATTTGAGCGTTATTTTTTCAATCATTTTAAAATCTAGTAATTAGTGTATAGTTTAACCAATAGGTGGCGCCATGAGCACTTTAAACATTTCAATAAACTTTTTTTACACATTTAAAAACAACTCAACTTAGCAGCAGGAGGAAAACAACTCAACAGCAGGTGAAAACAACTCAACTCCCCCTATCAACTCGAAAACCAAAACCATAGCAGGAGGGAAACAACTCAACTCCACGAAGCATCCACAGGAGGAAAACAACTCCGCGCCTGCGCCTCCACAGGAGGAAAACAACTCAACTCTGCGCCTGCGCCTCCACCGCGCCTGCGCCTTTACCGCGCCTGTGCCTGCGCCTCCACCGCGCCTGCCCGCGCGCCTTTACCGCAGAATCGGCTTTTCTTACCTACTCACCTCTTTGTAGACTTATCACGCCCCTCAGTTTGAGAAGCGCTGACTTAGCCCCTTTACATGTCACCGTGTGTTTACTATTTTCTCTATATTAGCAGAATTTATCGATCCAATGGTTCTTCATGACATCTCCTACATGCATCATTTTTAAGACTATGAATGAAGCCTTGTTGAATTATTTCTAAATATATTTAGCCTGATACATTCATTTAAAAATAAAGTTATCCGACTACCCTAAAATTGTGAATTTTGCCAAAAATTGACAAATTTTTTAATGATTTTATTTTATTGGCCATCTTATTAGCTTTATAAAAATACCAAGTTTATCATTTTCCGTTCACTA
This sequence comes from Trichonephila clavata, assembly GCA_019973975.1. Taxonomy (NCBI): domain Eukaryota; kingdom Metazoa; phylum Arthropoda; class Arachnida; order Araneae; family Nephilidae; genus Trichonephila; species Trichonephila clavata. Next base: position 121,317 of record BMAO01016917.1, on the reverse strand, counting down.
GAACAAAAACTACAAGTGTTTTAGTCAAACCAGATGTCATTACTTCAAGCAAGGTGTCTTACTTTAAAACGCGTTTTACTCGAAATGTGACTTTTAGAAAATAATCAAACGGGGTCAGCGATTCCTGTAAAAGTTTTGAACATAATTAACTATGTGAAATTTTTTCTGTAAGTTCTGTATAATAGTAGAAGTGTTTTAACCTTCAGATTTATCAATCACTGTTTTATTACAAAAATTACAGTCTTTTATGTTAATATAATTACTGTTTTTTTAAGCAATTTCATATTACAACTAAGATAAAGTGCTCTAGTTTTTGTAAAAAAGGAAATATCTCTCCTATTCCGAAGGTCATTTCAAAAATGAATAATATAGCAACACATTAGATTGAAAAAACTGAAAATTTGTTAACCCTCTTAGCGGTTTGAACGTCTTTTTCCGCACGTCTAGAGATGCTTCGAAAACGCACCACACGTCTTTTTCTCACTTCAAGAGAGTGCTTCAAAAGCGGGTTGGCCGTGTTTTTCTGAAATCCTTTCCCCTCTTTTATGGTTTAACACCATGAAAGATAATTAGGGAGGGTTGTAGCGACACAATGGTCACTGACAGGAAGTTTTACAGCTCTCGGGGAACCCTGCGTTTTGACCCTGAAGCAATCGTAAAAAAGTTGGGAAGAATTTCTTTAGACACCTTAGTGAACGAACTATAAGTTATAGTGTTTGTAATTTAGCTTCATTTGAGATATTATTGCGTTTGAATTAAATAAATTCTTTTTGCACTTTTAGCAATTTAACTTTTTTTTTCAAGTTTTGAAAAATGTTCCAACGTATAAATAAAATATTATATAACTCACTTTTGATTTTATATTAATTTGAAGTTTTAATAAGTTGGGACTGTAATCTGCTATTTTATATAGTTGGACAAATAACTTTTTAAGTATATTCTCTTTGTTTGATTAACTCGTATTATTTTCTTCATCTTAAAATGATGAAACGGAAAAAGAAGTTTTTAAAATATATAAATCTCTATATAATATCTAGAACTATATTTTAATTGCTTCATTTTTCTTCTCTTAACCAATGTTTTCAGTTTTTAAACCATGATTATTTCATTATAAGGTGTCAAAAAAGTTAATAAGAAACCGAACGCTTCAAAATTTAAAACCTTTTAAACTTTCCAACTACTAAAAATGAATAATTTTTAAACTTTTGCATCAAATTATTTGTAAAAAATTCTTACGCTTTCATAAAAATAATAATGAAAAAACTAATTCAGATCCATTATTTATTTATTTTTAATTTTAAAGCCAGGTGTTCAGGGCGCGTATTGTTACAATACACCAAATTATATTTGAATTAAAAAAAAATGCTTGAGTTTCAGTTTACTTCAGAGAAAACATGAATGAGGGGTTTTTTATACCAATTCATATTTTTAACCTTGAATATTTGAATAAATAGTAATTAAAAATATTCGGATACATTTACAGTTGACATTTACGCATATAAATAAATGTAAAGATAAATTTGAAAAAATTTTTTAAACATATTTGTTTATGCAAAATTTCTAAATATTTATTTTTTTAAAGCTAACTGAAGAACAAGTAATTAAAATCTGGATATCTATTATAATTAACATTCAGAAAATATCCAGATTTTCATACAAAACTAGGAATTTTATGTTAGAAATTGTATTTGAAATTTCAGAAAAAAATATTTATGTATCGTGCACATACTCAGTTAAAAATTATTTAAAATAAGTACTAACAATTCTTCGAATAAAATATTAAATTAAAATTTTAATATAAGAATCTTAAGCATTTTAATGCATTTCGTAAATTTCATACAATTCGGTTAAAACTGTATGTTAAGAGCAAAAATTATGCTGAAAAATTTGATGAATATACAATAAATTTTTAAGTAGAAGCACTACTGAGAAGCTAAAACACAGGAATGAAAAATTATGGTCATATCTACAAGAGTTTTTGAACTATCTATTTTAAAATTCAGAAAATCTCTGCGTTAAGTTATACTTAATATTAATTAAAAAGTCAACATAAATGTAATGTAATGTTTGAAGACGCATTCATATACTATTAAAAAAATTATAAAGGGCATTGTTGCGAATGTTAAGAATTTCATATAATTTTAAATTCAGATTTTAACAGATTGACGTAGAAGAAAAAAACGAACATCTAACATACAGGATGCAGTCTGCAATACATAACCTTGATAAACAGAAGACGGCATTTTCACTTGCTAGAGCAGAGCTGGTTTAGGTAGGGGTGAGCTGGGCAAAAAGTGAGGGCCCAGCGGTTTTGACGGGTGCCGCACAAGAAATTGCAGTTTTCAGGAAAAATTATAATAATTACAAATACAAAAATAAGTCTTGCAGTTTTTTCATACATTTTTATTAACATGAATTGGGGAATTGATTTCCAATATACTTTGTTGTGTTTCACAATATTTAAGCCCCTCAGGGGGCTCACCTTCTTTAGGTGAGTACGGGTGTCACAATCCCGAGGTGCCCTAGTGATCTTTTCCTTTTCCCACGGGGTTTACTGTCTTTGGCAAACACGGGCTTCACGAACCCGGGGTACCCTAGTGATCCTTCTCTATTTTCGTCCCTCTTTCTTGTCATTCAATTCATTCTTTCTTTCTCTTTTCCCGTCTAGACCACAGATATTAAAACAAATGTTTGGCGCAGTATAGCCGAAATCGGCTCTTGCGCCAATAAACCCGAAAATCACTCACTCACTCACAATATTTAAGGTAACAAACCATAGTTCTTCAGATATATTTGTTCTACTTTTCATAAGCCGTACTCCTATTAAAACTTGTGCTTCCGAAATACACCTTTTGTAATCTTAAGAAATTATATAAACTATAACGGTTAATTTTGTAAATTATTAAATGTTCCTATTTAGCCATTTCCGTCCAAACAGTTCAAATGAAAATTATATTCGGATTCACCCATTCATTAGCAAATTGTATGATTCCAGCAGAGAGTAAGTTTATTTTTTACCGAATAGGATTGCGTCACTTCGGGGATATACCTCTAACAGAAACGTTTATATGCTATCTCGATTGCAAATTAAACATTTTCCCTTCAATTGTGTTTATTTCAGGAGGATCTTTGATTTATTTTATTCATGCAATACAAGATTTAAATAAATTACTTTTTTCTTGTCAAACGTATTTGCTTAATAATATATATATTTGCGTATTATATTAAAATTTGAACTACCCAAAATTATATGTTTTTGTTCCTCTAAAAACTCTTAGTATTTTAGAAATGGTCTTACAATCCGTGTACGGTTTATATGTTCTAAAATGAAAAATATATTTTTATAACTGAATTTTTGTGCCTCGTTTATAAAAATAAAATATTGCTTTGGGCTATAGCTTATAAACGTACTTAAATAAGTGGAGGAACAGTATTTTCACATAATATGAATATTTTTGACTGGAGTAAGTCAGATATTTATATTTCAGTTCCTTTACAATTTGAATAAAAGTTGTAAGCAATTTTATGAAGAGGATATTGAGTATAAACTCCTTGGCTATTTAAAAGTAAAATGTTTTATTTGATACCCCACAGCTCACATTCTAAAATAAGACTCATTTACAATCATATGATCAGCTTTGGTGATATTTAAATTTTCAAAAATACTCTACATGTACGAAAACATTCTTTCAAAACCATACATCACATCTCATTCTCTGTCTTCTCCACAGCAGGCATTATTTTTTTATACTCAAAAAATTGAATACAGCATTTCCGAATGTTATTTTTTAAAAAAAAATTAATATGAATACACTGCGGAATTGTCGGTTAGCTTCACTGAGCAAAATTGTTTTAAGTGTACTGTTTTGAAAGACAAAATTAATTGGGAGAAGTTTTTTTCTCATTAGAATTTGTAATGATTGAATTGTGTGAAAGTTGTATTTATCGGTGAATTTTCCGTTTAACACTAAAGAAACAGAAAAATAAAAAATTAAATTTTAATAGAAAATGGTTAGAAATACTTTTACCATTTTGAAGAAAAATATATTCCCATTAAAATAAAAATAAAAAATTTGACTAAATTTGCTTTTTGCTCCGTCACAAATGCCTATGTAAAGAAGGTATTTTTGCTTAGTACAAGTTGTTTGACTATGAAATATAATTTAGATTTTTTCCGAAAAATTAATTTAACATAAAAACATCATTTATAGGATTAAAATATATATAAATTAAAAGTATTGAAATCCCTCTTTATGTTACTTTAAATTTAAAATATAATTGAATAGAGGAAGATTGATTTCATTTCATAAACATAATCGTCGTATGTAACGATACTTCATTTATCCTCTTTTTGTTTAAAAAGAGAGAGAGATGGTCACTTTTACTCTTTTTTACATAGTTACTTTTTAAAAAACATTACGATGTATTTGTGTTTTCTTAGTCTCATATTCCACAATAAATACAAGGTACTTTTTCCTGGCTCAAATCGTTAGTCCAAAATAGTTTATTTTTCTTAAATTAATTTTTTTAAATTTTGTTTTGTTTAAAATAAACAAGTATTTTTCAACTTTTGTAACATGTTTCTTTCTTTCGAGTTTTTTTTTTAACTCTTCACTTTTATTGTGACTTAACCGATCAAACAACCCCGTGGACCCGCTTTTTCCACCCAAAATTCGCACAAGGCAACGTCACAGCTGTGGACGAGTTTTCTCCCGGTTTTAAAGCAACAAAGAGGCCGAACTGAGTAATAAAATCTTCCCCTGTAGACCTCTCGCTAACTTTAAAGGGGAAAGGAATTAAATGTGTTGCACTTTCGAAGGAATTCTCAAAAAAGAAGTAAACGCTTTCGGAATGATTTTTCAGGACAAGGATGAACACTCAGAGGGTTAATAAGCCTTTGGTACAGAATGGACCGCGTTTATGCTATTTTTTGTCAATTTTTACCTATTTTTTCCCATTTTATTAATAATAATATCTTTTTCTCTTCTTAATTTTAGCACATTTTTCTTAAAATGCACTAAACAAATCTAAAAATAACAAAAAAATCCCCATTTCTCCTTTTTTCAAAAAAAAAGTTGTCGCAACCAGCTGGATTTAAGTAACAAAATTGTCTATTATGGTCGGTTTTGGTATGCAGTCAGTTCATTCTTTTATTTTATTCGTTACTCTATAAATTTCATATGTATTTATTCATACAACAAGTTTAAATACTTTTTAAAAATAATTTAAAAACATTTTTTCCGCATTTAGAAATTGGCTATAAATATGTAGTAAATAATCTGTTTATGCAATCAACTTTTTTTAAAAATAAATTCAACATATTTCAGATATACGATTTGGTGTTTTGGTTTAAAAATTTGATTTCCAGCTATAACGGTAGTTTGAAACAAAAATCAATTTCTGATGAAAAATTATTTAAAATTATTTTCTTCATTTCATTACTTTTACCTCTACTTGAATATCTATAGAAATAAATAAAATTGAAGTGTCTGTAATTTCAAATTAATAACTTTTTACTAAATGCATTTAAAAGTATATATGGTACTTATATCAAAAAATCAAATTCTTAAAATTTTTGTCTGTCTGTCTGTTAGTTTGCTCCGGCTAATCTCTGAAACGGCTGGAGCGATTTTAAAAAAATTTTCACCAATGGAAAGCTACATTATTAGCGTGTAACATAGGGTATATTTTATCCTCGTATTCCTACGGGAATGGGAACCACGCGGGTAAAACCGAGGGGCATTGCGCACTCCCCGACAAGTTGGCGCAAGATTATGCCTTTTGTTGTCAATACCGGAACATTTAATAAAAAGCTTCTCATATTTGTCCCAAATAACTAAAACATAGTGTAATTTAAGATCTTTACTAGAAGCAATTTTTTAAATGGCTTTTTATTAAATGTCAAACGTTTATTACGTTACATTTATTAAATGTCAAACTCAGACTTAAAGAAATATCACCAAGTAGGCTAAGAAATTCTCTATTCCGAGAATCCCAAAAATTGTAATGCAAATTTTCTCTCCCTTTTAAAAGAGAGAAACGACATAAAGTCTTAGAAAAATTGTGTGATATTGAAAGCTCAATGGTACTACACTCATGCCCATAAATTAAGGATAATTCAGAATCACACAGAAATTGAACTCTAAAATAAAAATTTCACCTGTAGAATTATCACACACATCTTGAAGAAGAATATGCAAATTACAGGAAACCACCAGATGGCGGAGATAGTAAGTCACAATGACGAGTGTAAGAGAAGGGTATATAAGGAATGGTGGCAAAGAAGTAAAATTGTTCACAAGCGCTTAAAAAGCCTTTCAGTGCAATAACCGCATAGTTATGGCACAAAGGAAGCATTTGGATGATTTTTTACGTGGTAGAATTATCGGACGACTGGAATGTGGACATACCCAGCTGGAAGTATCCGAGGAACTTGGAATCGCCCAGAGTGTCATCTCTAGGCTTTGGCAACGATTCCAAGATGATGGTAATGTGAGTAGATATTACAGCACAGGTCGCCCCCAAGTTACAAAGCCGAATGAGGACCGGTATTTGGCAGTTATTGCCAAAAGAAACAGACGGAGCACAGCATCAGACCTATCTCGTCAGCTCTCTTCCGCTACCGGTACGACAGTTTCAAGGCAGACCGTGTACAGACGTTTAGGGCACATTGGTCTATATGCTCGTAGGCCTGTCAGATGTGTTCCCCTTACCGCAACTCACTGTCGCCTGCGATTAACCTGGAGTAGAGAGCATGCATTGTGGACACCGCAACTGTGGTCTTGTGTGATGTTTTCCGACGAGTCCAGGTGTAGTTTGCAGTCTGATTCTCGCCGGACTTTCATATGGAGAGCGCCAGGTACCCGTTTTACCACCAAGAGAACACAATTAAATGACACCGTTAAGGGTGGTGCAGGATGGCTCGTTTGGGGAGGAATTATTCTTGGTTCCAGAACTGACCTGCATGTTCAGAGTGTAACGATGACAGGCCACATCTATCGGGATGTCATTCTCGAACAACATGTACGTTTGTTTCGGGGCGCCATGGGTGCTGAATTTCTGTTTATGGATGACAACGCCCGTCCTCACCGTGCAAACATTGTAGACGAATGCCTTCAATCGGAGGATATCACCCGTATGGATTGGCCAGCATACTCACCGGACTTGAATCCAATAGAGCATGTGAGGGATATGCTTGACCGACGAATTGCAGCCCGTCAACCCCCTCCCACCTGTCTGCTGAAACTTCGGAGGGCATTGCTTGATGAGTGGTGTAATATTCCCCAAGATCAGATTGATAATTTGATACTCAGCATGCGTAGGCGTTGTAAGGCCTGTATTGCATCGTCCGGGAGACATACTCCGTATTAACCATCATACTAACCATGTTATACTGTTGTAAAAGGTTCTTTTATGAAATTAGCTCCAGGGAGTAAAAATCGCCATTTTTATTAATTATGTCAAACATACAGCATCTTTTTTGCTCACCTTTTGTTTAATAAATAGACTTTACAAATAAGTCAAATTTGTTTTGCTTCTGTCTCTTTCTTTGCCTGAACTTCATTATCCTTAATTTATGGACATGAGTGTATTAAATGACAGTTTCATAAAAAAATTTTATTTATCAAATATTTAATACTTTCATTTTTTTAACGTAATTCCACAATATTCATAATTTGCAAAAAAAATTTCACTTATACTTAACCTAGATATTTTACTTGAAGGTATTACTATGAAGATTTACTAGATATTACTATGGAAGAAGCCATACAATGTCAATCGCCAAATAAAATTAAAGAGATTTACGCAATACTTATATAAAATCTTGCGGTCTTTCTAATCCTCAAACCCTTTTAAATAAGTACAAACAGTACATGGCGGAAGATATTTTGCGATGACTGCAACAAGTACAAGAAGATATACCTTTCAACGAACACATCTACAACGAAACGCTAATAATTGAAAATAAGGTTTTCACAATGGATGGGAAAAAACTACATGTTTTTGGAATGATTAGTCCGCGACAAGTCGACGGAAATGACTTCGATAATGGAATTGCTCGAGAATTGAGCTACAATTTTATAGTATTGCAACATCAAGTAACATAATTAATCCTTCAGTTAACTCCAGAACAAAGTCATGTTTTCCATCAAGTGTTACGTAAAATAGAATCCGGCAGTGGTGCACGCTATTTTCTCGACACTCCTGGAGGAACCGGAAAAAGTTTTCGCTAAACGTATTATTAATGTCCATCAGAAAAAAAAATCAGAAGATATTCAGTTGTGCTGTGGCTTCTTCCGGTATAGCCGCGACATTACTGACCGGCTGCACATTCCGTTTTAAAATTACCATTGAATATTGCACATGAAGATTTCCCTATCTGCAATTTCACCAAAAATAGCTCTCGAGGCAGGATGCTTCGGCAATGTAAACTGTTAGTGTAGGATGAAAGTACGATGTCTCACAAGAAAGCTGTAGAAGCGTTAAATCGGACTCTTTAGGATTTACGAGATAGTACACATATTATGGGAGGAATGGTAGTTTTATTGGCTGAAGATTTCTGACAAACTCTTCCTGCAATCCAGAGGGGTACGTCGGAAGATGAAATCAGAACATGTATTAAATCAAGCTTATGGGTGAAAGTTGAAAAATTGAGTCTGAAAACGAATATGAAAGTGCATCTTCAAAACGACGTCCTTAAAAATTGGTGATGGATGTTTGGAAGCAAATGTGTTGGGGTTATATTTTACTTTCCAGAGAATTTTGTAAACTGATGTAGATGTTATTTCTGAAATTCATCCGGGCTTGCGACAAAATTTAAATTGGGATCAGTGGTTGCGCGCAAGATCAATATTGGCGCCTAACAATGACTGTCACTTAAATAAACACTGAAAGTTTAAACGACGTGCTGGGGAAATGAAGAAATATTTATCTATAAATATAATCATAGATAAAGAACAAAGCATTTCATACCCCCCAGGGAGTTTTTAAGTTCGCTTGAACTTTCGCGTGTACCTTCACATAAACTTCAATTAAAGCTAAATGTACCAGTTATGCTTAGGCAAAATCTCGATGCTCCTAGACTATGTGATGGAACAAGGCTTCGGATTACAAAATTGATGCAGAATATATTTGGTGCCTCTATTTTAACAGGTGTCATGAAAAGGGAAAGTGTTATCATACCTCGAATTTCAATTGTCCCCACTGACCTACCGTTTCAATTCAAACGAGTTCAATTTCCAATCAAACTCAGTTTGGCTGTTGCTATTAACAAAACACAAGGGCAAACATTGCAGGTAGCAGGGGTGCATTAGGAAAAGCAATGCTTTTCTCTTGGCCAACAATATGTAGCCTGTTCGCGTGTGTCCAATGCCTGAAATCTTCACATATTTGCAACTGACGGAAGAACATGTAATGCAATATACTGTAGCATCTTAGAATAATATTCTGTTTTGAGTTCTTTTTAAGACGAATCATAAAGTAAACGTAGATACTTTCAACTTTTAAATATATTATTATAATAAAATAATGTTTTTGGATTTTTGTTGTTAATTTTTTTTATTAAGTATGCTTTCAGTTTTTTAAACTAAACTCAATTTTAGAATGTTTAAATTTTAATGGCCCCAGTTAAGCAATAAAAGAATTATATCATCTTATTTACTTTCTAATGATAATGATTACGTCTTTGTCATAACGAATCATCAACATGAGCGAAGCCGCGGGTAAAAGGGTACCAGAAAGGCATCCGATGTCCATATCAAATTCAATGTCTGAGAATACCAAATTTCTTAGTTGTGAGAATTCTGTATTTACACAGCCCTCTAAATGTTTCAAGATATTTTCTCAATAAATTTAACATATAATTTTTTACATTCATATTTACCAACAAATATTGAACTACTTGCTTGATTTTTTTAATGGGCTGCATATTAGCAACTATGCCTTTGCAGACATGGCAAGTCCCCAAATCTGAGAACCACTTCAGTGGTGGCACCATCTAGTGTCGGCTCTAGCTACCAAATTTGGACGCTTGAAGTAATTTAATTTCAAGCTCTCGTCAGATGCTAAATATTGCAGTGATTTAATTTTGCCGCGAGTACCAAATACAAATTGATACTCAAGGAATTTTTTACATGCCACATAGTCATATGACTTGCGTGCCTATGATTTTCACATCCAGGAAATCTATCGGCTCCCGCCAGGGTTGAACACGCAACCTAATGCTTATGAAGTGGGTCCACTATAAGCCACCGGAACCAGCTTGATATAAACGTGTGTGAACCTTTATACCGAAATATGAAAGCAATAAACACTTTTTTTTGTAAAAAGAAAATAAAGAGATATACATACATATATATTTTATTATGCACACAAACCAAATTTATTTACAAAATGTAGATTTGTCAAGTGATGCAATTCTTCACAAACAAGTAAGTCTATGAGAAGAAAGATTAAAAAATGATAGCACAAAGAAAAATTGAAATAATGCAATAACTTATATAATGATTCAAGACAAAAAATTACATGCATTTTATGAGTATACCACATAATAAATTATCACAGGTGGGGGGAAATAAGTGCAATGAGGATGGATAACTCATAAAGTATGGTGTAACCAAAATATAATGTCAACAATTTTAAGTATTTAAACCAAAGAATATATAAATAAACAAAATGCTGCATAAAAAACATTCAACATAAATCTTTGGTCGAAAATTCATTTTTTAATTCTGTTTACAATATGCACACACAAAATACTGTTAAGACAGAGGAACAATCTGTTTCAATAGTTTTTTGAAAACAGGATGTTTGTTTTCATTAAGAAAATATAAGTAAACTAATTTATTTTAAAATAATTTTTTAACAGAAATATTTATTAGATCACAATTGCATTAGTTTCATAGATGTTTCTACTATGTTAAATTGAATATATTTAGGTAAGAAATTAATAAAAGTACTTCCAAAGTTTTTTAATAAAGTACTTTATACAGCTATGGAAAACCATTCTGTTTATAATTTGTATTTCATAAAAATGTTTATTAGTTTAAGATTTACGAAATAGGAATTTTTTAAATCTATCCTTTTATATTAAGTTTTTGACACCTTTTAAATCAAATAAAATCATTATACATTTAAAGAATTTTTTACAGCTCTCAAAAATTATTCGAATTAATAAGCAAGTTCAAAAAATATTTTATAACTAAAACAAATTATATGTAAATCTAGAAGAAAGTAGCATTAAACTACATAATGCAGTGCTGCTTTTAAATCCAAAATAGAAAGTAATAGATTCAAGCTTTGCTTATATTTTCATTTAAATTGAGTGTCTAGCCTGAAATCCCTTTCTAAAAATGTTCTTAACCTCTGTAGAATAAAAGATATAAATACGACTAATGAAAATAAATATTCTACTGTTAAATAAATGTGTGTCTTTTTTCACAATAAGAATATTCTATACAACAAAGAAATAATTAAGATTACCATGAATGATATTTATATCAGCAAAACATGAAAAATAGAGTATTTTATGTTATATGCATAATTTTGAAATAAGAACAAAAAAATAGAATGCAATTAACACAAAAATTATGCAAGAATCTCAGAAAAAAATACTAAAAATAAGACAGTGAGTTACAGAGATTAAAGCATAAATACTTATGATCCTCAGAGCACTGTTAGCATATGTGTGAGCGAAGAGTATATATATACTAAAATGTATGCATACTAGCAAGCTATCTTTTTAAAACAAATAACACTGATATTTAAATATAAACATTAATTTTAAAAGTCATTTTATTTTGGGGTGTTTTACTACACATTAATAAAAGCAATTTAAACAACAAAAGTTTTTGTACACAAAAGTATAAAAAAAATACAGATTTCTATATAAATAACTCTTTATATTATTTTTTGTTACTTAGTGAGCCTAATTGATATTGGCAATCTGTGATGTCAAAAACATATCTTTCCAGAAAAAAAAGCTGTATTTAAAAAATTGTTGAACTTTTTATTCTCACAGTAAAAAGACTAGCAATTATAAATACCAATACACAGTATTTTATGACTTAGGATATTCTAGAACAGGGATCAGCAATCTACAACATGCAGCACAAAGCTGAGTGGCACTCTGCACTACTCAACAAATTTGTCAACTTTTGAATGGATGCAAATTAGATAAATTTGTGATGGACCTCATTCGACAAACATCTCCAGAATTATGGACAATTACAGAATTGGGAAAAAATCTGAAAGATAAATCTACCACCATTTTGTAAATTATTGAATGCCATTGCTAGAGAGATTTAACTGTTCAAGAGAGAAAATTGTGTGTACTCTAATTTCTGTGCTTTTGTGTGGTTCTACATATCTAAACAAAAAAACCTTTCCTCATATGAAAAATATTTTGATTCTGCAAAGAAACTGTTTAACAACTGAAGCTCAGAGTCATGTTAAATTGAAAGTCATAAATTATATCCCTGATTTTGCGATATGAAAGTACAGAGGTGCAAACACTAGGTTCGGTTTAAAACTTTCATTGATCTTTTTATCTATAATGAAGGGAAATAATTTTATGTTGCCTCCTTCATATTTTAATAAATGTTTAAAAATACATAATATATATATACACACACACACACAATTTTTTTTTTTAATTTTTGTTAAAGAAATAGTTATCTTTTGTTGTTTATTTTTATGTTTTGAAATATTTTTAAATGAGGCAAAATTAATAAAAAATAAAACTGTAAATTTATATTCTCAACTTCTATTCTCTAGCTCTGTATGTATCATCATGGGAATAGAATTGATTCAAAAATGTCCTACTGTGTGACATGCTGAATCAAATTGGTGGATTGGTTTAGCACGCCATAGCTAAAAGGTTGCTGACCTCTGTTCTAGAGTTTAAATAACATTTATTAAAGTTCCTTTAAACCTAGACTAGATATTTTTTTGGCACTAACAAATAAAGTGTTGCAAATTATGAAAATTCCTACAGAACACAAAAGAGATCTCAAAACAAGAAAGTAGATAACACCTTTGTTACGCATGTCATTTAAATGATCCTGTTAACAAAACAGATTTTAAAATGTTAAAATAAATTATGAAGCTCCAATTCATCCTTTATATAAAAATTATATCAATTGGAATTTATTTTGAGGTTTCTAATACTAACATCAAAAATGGTCCTTAATTTAAGATAAAAATTCAAATGCAGAAATTTATAAATGTATATTAAAAGAGATGACTTAGTAACAACACTGAGAAATCACATACATTCAAGAATTTCATTTAACAGCAATATTTAGTAGATCATTTGAGGCAGAAATGTTTAAGACTGTGTCAAATTAATAAATTTTTCTATGCATAATAATTATCTTTTGCCAAATTAAAAACACAAGATACTAAATCTATAATATCCTGTTTTTAGACAAAGCATTTAAAGAAGAAAGGCAATTGGAATAAACACAAACAAAATCAGTTATGTAAAATTATTCAATAAGTGCACAGTCAATATAAATGACAGACTTGGAGGGGAGGGGGGGGTGAGAAATAGTAGAAACTTCAATGTATTTATAAATTGATACATTCCATTCAGTGTTTTTTATATTCAAATACAATATTCAGTACAGTATCAAAAAGAGGCATAAGAACAAGTAGCTGTGATAAATATAAATAAATATTAAATAAGAATTTATCATTTAACAATAACAAGTGATGAAAATAAAAACTTTTCAATTTAAAATTTTCACTCTCAGAGTGAATTCAATATATGTATTCAACAGTTAAATATATAGAACTTCTCTAAACACAAAATAGTGAGAGTGGGGACTAGATCTGTGTACTTATTGGACGGTTCAGTAGCAGCACTGAAATCACAATATTCGTGGCAAAATTTGTTGAATCACACATCAGTGCTTTAAGTGAAGACAAAGCACAATTGTATGAATGCAGCTCACATCTTTTAAGCAATCATCTCGTGTATGGGAGATGTAATGGTAGTATATAGGACTTGCCAAGTTATCCTAATAATTATTATTATATTTTCTGTAATAGCTAATATACTAAGTGCAAACCACAACAGCTGTGATTTATAAATAAATGGCCACAAGAAAGCTTTCCATAATCAGAGATAAATCAAGAAAGTGTCATCTCCTAAGACATGACAGTACTGAATACAAAATTACATGACTGTAAGGATATGGATAAAAGGTCAAGGGGAAAATAATAAAGAATGAAAGTATTAAAAATAGAAAAAGTTAATAACTTTACTGATTCATTCAATTTAGAGTTTTTTTTGTATAAGCTTTTCTTATTGATATGTTATATTATATATTCATTATACATATATAATTTGCTACACAATTTAATAAAAGATTTATTTCAAATTCTTCAAGTGCTGTTATCTTTGTTGTAGTCATATGATTTTAATTCCTAAGAATTTAAAAGGTTCCTCTTTAAATGAAAATTCATCAGGTAAGCAATGATGTGTATCAGTTTAATATTTTTTTAAAAAAATTCTCTGATTCATATTCAAATAGCACGTGTTTTATCTTTCTTTCAAAAGAGCTCAGAAAAGGGAAAGTTTAGATGTGGTCACTCATTATTGCATCCCCATATAGTACTCCAAAACCCTGAAGACAAAGCCTTAACCTTCTCAAAAAATGGCATGGAGTGGTCAGGACTTGTGGTTGACAGAGGAAAGCATACGCTGAATTCGCTCATCATTGCGCGTAATGGATGCTTTCAGGGCACTGTTGGCATCCAATTGGTTCTGAACTACTTGATCAAGATCATCCAGCTGAGCACGCAGAGGTTCTAACAATGTTTCAGTTGCACTGTAAGATAGAAAAAAATAAGAGAAATTATGACAAGAAATAAATGAATGATACAAAGAACACAAAAAAATCAAACTTGCTTATGAATTGTACCATTTCTAGAAATTCACAATTAATATAATACCTTTAACACTTTTGTGATGGTGTGCGTTTAAGATGTTTCTATGGAATGGAGAGAACAAATTGTCTCACAGAACAAGGGTTTTAGCTCCCCCCCCCCCCTCCAAAAAAATGTATGTCCTAACACTGTAATTTTTGGTACCTTTGTATGTTATTTAAATTGGCATATATGCTAAAAATTAGTATATAACTTTTTTATTTATTTTACAAGAAAAAAATAAAAATTTACTTTAAAGACTTTTCACAAAAGCAATATTCAAATTATTTTGAAATTTTGATGAAATATATAAATAAATTTTAAAACTAATTTTTAAAAATACAATTAAGAATATTTACAAGAAATAAGAGAATTTAAAATAAAAACTGAGTGTGAATTTTAGAAGCAAAAATAAAGAATCACTTAAAGCGTCATCAAAAGGCATAACAAATTTGTAGCACTTTTCTTTGTTTTAGCATGGTTTCTAAACAAACTACGGATTTCATTCTGCATTTTTTCCCACCCTTGCTAATCATATTAAGACCTCTAAAGACTTAAATTGCAAATTTTTCAATTTTTTGAAAAAAAAATATATGTTAAAGCCTCAACATTTCTGAGCATTTTGATACCAAAATGTTGTTGATACTGTAAAAATTTCCAAAGTTATTGAGAAATAACTAGAGAAATTTAAACAAAATCCCTATCTCTTTCATATTTTTAACTTCATTTTTCTCAAAACAACAAATTTTAGCTTGCACGCAGAAATTCTCAGAAACTTTTTGTGATATCGATTTGAAATTTCTTACACGTGTTCAAAATATGGCCCTTCATAACTTATACTTCAATTTTCAAAAAAAAATTTTAAATTTTTTTTTATTTAAATTTGAATTTATTTTTTCTTAAAATTTTAAAATTTTTATTGTAATTGTATTTAAAAATATTTTTTTTTCTTTAAATTTTTTAAAAGTTAGTATAACTTTGAAAGTGAACATTTATATACCAAGTAAAGTTAATTTTATAAATTTTGATCTATTTTGTACTTCAGAATCTTGCGCGCTGTAAAATACTAATTTTCAAATTTTTGAAAAATTGTCCAATTTTTATTTTCTTATAAATTTTATAAATTTTTCTCAAATTCTCCGGAAATTTGAGAATGAATGTAAATATATGTGATTATCATGTGATAAAAATTTCAAATGATTGTTTTGCTTTATTGCTAAGTTACATTGGTTTCAAGAAGGATATTTTTTTCGAGTGCACAAATATATGTTAAGGGTCCTGAGACCCCTTAAGAGTAGGAAATTGTTTAACAGATAATTAGATAGGTGCTGGAACAAATCCAACAATAAATTTTTAAACTTGATAACTCCTGTATTTCTAAAAAATCTGATTAATATGGTTTTTAAAAAAAATAGAGAAATGACATTTTAATGCTGAATTTTTTATGGAAAAGAATGTTGTTATATTCATCAAGCTCAAGAATATTTTTTGTACAATTTCACAAATTTATTAAAATATACATAATATGTTATAACTGTATCTCCCATGTCAACACCATCCATGTTTTTGCTATAATCTAAAATACAATTAGGTTTCAAAATGTCATTTCTAGAAATGATCTTTTCAGCCCTATTTAATCTTTTTGGTTCACATATATTTATTAGCAGAGAAAAGTCTTTTTTTTAAAGTTATGATATTCATGCTGTCTAGATGCAGTGCATTTAATTCCTTTTCTTTTAGTTTTCATTCTGAAAAATCCTAGGGTATTCTTTTTATGGTTTTTAATAGTGTTCTGCTAATTTTCCTTTTTGTAGAATACAAAATTCTGCAAACAACGGAGAATTAAAGAAAAAAAAGCAATCTACATATAAATTATACCTTTCCTCACACAAATTGCTCCTCATCAATGTTTTCACAACTCTTTCTCTGCAAGACCTCCATTTCGGCTAAACATTTCTTTCTCACAATAAAATAAAAAGTTCCTTACGTAACTACTGTACTTTTATCACACAATGTGATCTTTCAGATCGAACATATTGATAAAAGTTAGAATATTCTTTCTAAGTTAGAAGGGATTAATTGATGCAAATATTTTCCGCTGGTAGATAGGTTCTTCTTAGCTTAAAATTTTCTACATTCTAGTTCCCCAACCTTTTAGTGCTGTTGTCTGAGGCAAAATGCAAACATTTTAAAATAACAGATATCTAGATATAACTATTGAAAAACAAAGCAGTGAATATTTAATTTATAGAGAAAATCTCAAAATAGGCTTCTCAATAATATCTATCAATCATTGAAAAGAAAAACTTCCATAATTGCAATATTTAAATTTAAAATTTTAGTTGGCTCAGAAGTTGATGAAATGCTCTGGAGCACAGGAATCCAATAAAAATATCACTATCTAACAATTTTTTAAAATGTATTATCATTTACCTGTGTTACTTATTTGATCCTCTATCAAGTAAGTATATAATTTCTCTAATAAATAATGCATTTCTTCAAAATAATAAATTAGAGTCAAGGGATTCAGAAATAAATAAGGAAATGCATGAAATATATCCAAAAGCTGTAAAATGTAAAAGAACTGACAGTAATATCCTAAAAGACTAGATTCTAGTAGGAGGGAAAAATAATTAAAAAATACATTTTTATAGTTAAACGAACTAAGTTGTAACTTAATCCTTTAGTCGACAAATCTGGAAATGGGATCTAAAATTAGTCGCCAGATGTGGGATGGGATCTGAAAAGCTAGAAATCCTTAATCTTGCTGATCCTGATCAGGACACTGCAACAAAATTATTAAACTATTGTACTGTCATCGGTCCTGGACAACAAAGCAAAATTTCGAATTAATCTGACCATTTAAAGTGGGTAAAAATTGAGTTCAAAGATTCCATTACATACAAGTGAAGCTTATAAAAGGGTGTTAAAAAGCATTTTGATAAATGTTAGAAATGCAAAAGTTTATAACAAGGAAGATTAGAATTGAACACGATTTTTTTTATATTATGCAATTCTTCCAAAACCATAAAAAACTAATGAAGAAAAGAACAAAATCATGCAAAATGTAAACAAACTGAAGGTCATAATTCTAAAATTATTTTCAGTTAAAAAGTAGTGGACAAACAGCATCATCCAGTGGTTAAAAATTGTTCCAGCATAAAATGCATATATGCATCAGCCGTTCACTATCTCATTCTCAAGTGATGCATGGGTAACATGCTTGGCCCTGAGAGAAGTTAACAGATAAATGAACAGATAAATGACACACCCATCACAATAATAGTACTAGCTCAATAATATTTCCTCAGGTAATTATTTATATGTTCATTATATACATTATTAATAAGCATAAACATTGATTGATTCATTAAAGTATATACATTATGTGATAAGGAAGTATTTCACTCTATCAGCAGTTTACATGTTTATCAATATGTTTAAAAATTAAAATATGAAGGTAAGCAAATGCACCTATCTACATGAGGCTATCTTCTCATGAACCACTGAATACAGAAACACGCTGAAGGTACCAAAAGTTGGGAAATTATCAGAGGAATCCATTTTGACCATTTAAATACCGAAATTACAATCAATTAAAAAGATATTAGTTAAAAACATTAAGAAACATGCTTTGCCAGCGTTGTTGTAACAATATTAATGTTATAACAATGTCGTAAGTTCGCGTCGAAAACCGGTTTTGAAACACTTTTAATATCTTAACTACTTGCAATATTGCAAATTAAGTGGTCAAAATAGATTCCTCGGATCATTTCCTATCTTTTGGTACCTTCAACATGTTTCTGCGTTCAGCAGTTCATGAGAAGATAGCCTCATGTAAATAGGTGCATTTGTTTTCCTACAAATTTAAAAACAATCAAACATCCAGAAATAAGCAGTCATTTCAATAGCTAGCTGTAACAATTCTTTGGCTCATTATTTTACAAAATGTATATAAATTAGTATTTTTTTTTTAAAACTAAGGCAGTATTGCTTTTTATTATTCATTACTAAATTAATTATTTAAAAATAAGTTCGTAGATTGCATGTTTCCTTTTGAATAAAACTAGATTAGCTTTGTAAACTATTAATTGAAATTTGAAAAAAGGTCTTGTCCCTGAGGGGGGAAAGTTTTATACTCGAAAAAGCCTGTGCAATGCCGGGCTGAATAAAGGGAAATGAAACCTGTCTAATAAAGAAAAGAGGAAGAAGTTTTGGAAAAAGGAATTTAAATGACAAATATAGAAATCACCCCCCCCCTACACACACGCAGAAGTACCCACATCCAAAGTGAAAGGAAAAATTTCCATGGGGATAAAGTTATATCATCAGAAAAAGCCTGTGCAAGATCAGGCTAAATGGAGAGGAAACAAACCCTTCCAAACAGGTCAAAGAGATGGAAAAAATTTCGAAAAAGAGAAATTTATTAAAATAATACAGAAATCACACATCCACCAGGAAGGTACCAACACCAGTAAGGAACAGAGAAATTTCTATGGGCCATCAAGTTATATACTCGAAAAAGCCTGTGAAATGCTGAGCCATGCAGCTAGTATGTTAAAAAAAGTTGAAAAGTATATATATTTATAAGAACTTACAAATAATGTAAAAAAAAAAAAATAGAAAATATATGCAGTTAATAAAATAATATGATTAAACTAGTTTAATCTACAAAATAGGAATAAAGTTTTCAAAAAATTTCATCAATAAAATAAAAAATATAAAGCTATGCAACTAGTATTGCAGATAACTTTATTCTTACATACTTAAATATGATTTTTTAAAATTTACATTCATAAAATAACAATCGAAAATATATTTAAAAAGCTATATAATGAACAACAAAATAATTGCAAAAGCAGCTATTTGAACTAATTACAGATATATATCCGTCATTTTTAATTAGTAAATAGTTATAACATTTCTCGAATTTTGGATTTAAAATAAATAGTAAAATTTTTGATAGTTCACTCAAAAGGGGGGATATGAACTAATTTTAAAAAACATATGCAATCTAGCAAAATCTACCAACCTCTGTTCTTTGTGGAGAGCTATTAGGTTTTGTTCATGTTCGTCCTTCCACATTCTGAGCTCCATCTTCATGGAGTCCAAGTCCTCCTGCAAGAAGTCCAACATGCGACCCAATGGTACAGCAGTTTTGCTTAAAGATTGCACATAGTTTCGCAGTTGGGCCAATTCCTTGGAGGCAGAGTGACGCTCTGTCTGAGACATCTGAGAACGATCCTATGCCAAAAATGACATGATACACATAGGAAAATCTTTAAATAATGCAAAAAAATACATACAAATCACAAAAGAGTCAAGTGTACTTAGAAACATTTCCATAAATCTACACATTATTAATTTGAATATTGAAATCTATTGAATTGACTAAAACTACTTCAAATTAAGCCTTTTGTCAGCAATTTTTTTAAAAAATAAAAAAAATAAGAAAACACTTGTATACAGTAGAATTCTAAAGACTCGGCACTTAATAATTCGGCAGTCCAAATAACTCGGCCACACCCGAGCAGGTTGAAAAAATGCTACATGCAGTCGAGTTCCAAATATAAATTTTCCATACCAGGCGTCAGCAACCTATGGCACGTGTGCCACATTTAGCACGCTGTATAATTCTCAGTGGCAGTCTGCGCAACTTTACAAATTTGTCAATTTTTGAGCAGAGGATGTTGATAAATTGGCAATGAACCTTATTTGATAAAAAATCTTCAGAATTATGGACATTTACGCAATTAGGAAAAAACTGAAAGATAACTCTAAAGATAAATTTACAGCTGTTTTATTGCAAATTATTGAATGCCCTTGCTGAAGAGCTTTAATTGTCTGAAGAAAGAAAATTACATGCACTTTATTTTCCACTTTTGTACATATAAGCTTTTCCACTTTTGTATGCATATCTATATAAGTAAGAAATCTTTCTTCAATTGAAAAATATTTCAAGTCCACAAAGAAATTGTTTAACAACTGAATGCTCAAAATGGTGTCAAGTTGAAAGTTACAAATTATACCCCTGTTTTTGCGATATGAAAGTACAGCAATGCAAGTACTAGGTTCGCATTAAAAATTTTATCATTTTAGTTAGCTAGGGAAATACTTATATTTTGTTGTCTATCTCTTATTTTAATAAATATGTTTAAAAATGCATAATATGCGTACAATTTAAATTTTATTTTTGTTGAAAAAAATAGTTACTTTTTATGCTGTTTATTTTTATGTTAAAACTATCTTTAAATGATGCAAAATTAATATATAATAAAACTATCAATTTATCTTATTGACCTTTATTCTCTAATTCTGCTTGCATTATTGCAGGAATTGGATTGTTTCAAAAATGTCCTAATGTGCGGCACACTGAATCAGATTGGTTCGGCACGCCACTGCTAAAAGGTTGCTGAACCCTATTCTATACCTTCATAAATTACATACTTTTCTTTGTTTAAGGACATTCAGGCAGTTTACTTTCTGTTGTATACACAAGCAAAAATTGCATACAAGTGCAGTATAATAATATCCAAAGTAAACACTTGTATTTATTTTTTTAATCTAATTCTTGATAACCCATTATTTATACTAACTTGGCTACCCCTTAATATACATTAGGCCAATTTTCAGGACTCTACTGTTTTACTTTCAAAGTTATTAATTGAATTTACATCAAATTTTTCAACTTACAATTTCTACTTTTTTTGTGGGTGTATGTTGACTTCCACCTTCCAAATCTTTTTTAGTTTCAAGTAGTTTTTTCACCAAACTCCCTGGAATTTATAAAGAATATATAGATATGTATATATAAAAACATTTATGAAAAAAATTCTAAAATTATAATATTGAAACAAGTAGAGTTTACATTCTCTTGCTATAAGTTTTTAAAGGACAAAAATTAAGTATGCTTATTTTGAACCTCAATTTATGCACTCCAGAATTATAAACCTTATAAACAAGATAATATATTTTTTTAAAATTTGCCTTCCCAGATTTCTTATTAGAATCTCAACCTCAAATTTCCATTTCAATACTAAATGCATACATATTTTCTGTTGTCATCAATTTTCTTAGAACATAAAGCTCATACCACATCCAAAAGATTCTACCACAAATAAAAGTCAGACATCACCCTGCTTAAACAACAACTCTCTCGAGAAGACACCAATACCTTCAAAGTGAGCAGGAGAAGTAGGTCGGTAACAAGTACTATGAGAAAAAGTTTTTACTTTCTTAATGATGTATTCTATGCAGTGGAGATGCCCACTTGTTAATCTCATAAATGCAGTCCAGAAAGATCTAACTCTCCTACTCTGAACAGATAGGACTGGACCTTTAGTAGCATACCATTGGTGAGCAGAAGGAATTCTCCAAGTTAAATTCATTTCAAATTTGTAGAGCGAATGGATTTATAAAGAACAGAAATTGATAGAATTTAGAATAAGCAGATAAGAGCATTTTTTTCCTTCTAAATTATCAGGAATTTCATTATCTTGCACCCTGACATGCAAAAAAAAATTCATTGGAATAGAAGTCCCATCCAGTATTTAAAAAATTTGATTAAGATTATGGCTACATATTTTCTAGTTATCATAAAGAAACTTTAAAAATCTTTCAAGAAATCTTAAGATCATTGAAAAGTATATTCAAGAGAAAGAAAAAAGGTTTCAAATTCTGAAATGTTTAATTAAAGTAATTATGTCCTCCCTGGAAGCATGCCAATCATATTGTACATTCGGCTAATTTAAAAACAAGTAAACAAGGTGGAAAGAAGTTGATGAAATAATTTAAGTATAAAATGAAATTCATGATTCAGTTTTTTTGTCCCTCTCCTTTTTAAAAAATCTATTTGAAAAACAATGAACTTAATCTCACATACAACTTAAAAAGGTTCAGAGGCAAAAAATTCATTTTTCTTCTCATTAAAGTTCGAATGATTTTGCATAATGGTACAGTTTGTAATAATTAATGTTTGAAAATATAGTTCATACAACATTTTAAAAAATAATAGAAAATGTAAATAACTAAAAAAAAAATTGTTTTACAGGTGAAAAAAATTCACATTTTACTAAAAAAAATAGTTTTGGGGATTTTTTTCAGAAAAATTATATATAATAAAACAATAAATTCCAAAACATAGTAAATTTTACCTTTGTCTTCATCAGGAGTTTCAGCAGGCATAGAATTTGAACTCTAAAAGAGAAAAATATATTTTAGAATTAATAGAATATTTTTTAAACAAAAATTTTCTCGTATGTTAGCACATATATGCATCATACAGTAATTTTACACATGTATAATGACCAAAATTTAAGTATACAGTACACTAAAGCAAATAGTAACAAAAAAAATGTTTAAAAAAAATCTTACAAAAAACCCCATTTTTATGCAAAAGAAAAAAAAATTAATGCATTTAAAAATACATATTAATTTCCTATTTTACAAACTTAGATAATAGAGAGCAGATCAAACTTAAAAACTCATGAGCAATAAATATTAAAATTTCACTAAATACTTGCATAAAATAAAACTAAGAATACGAATATTTATACTGAGTACTTACATTTAATCTACTCCATTTAATAAAGTTACTTAGGGTCACATTTTGCTTAAAAAATTACCAAAGTTTTTTTATTTCTTAAATTTTTCTCCTTGTTTAAGGTATCAAAGTTATAATAATTTAACAATATTAGTTATTTCACAAGGATGCATATCTTTCAGAGGAGAAAAATTACTATTTGATATAACTCGTACTAATTTTAAAAATATAAATATCATCATGCTTATTTTAAAAATGATTCATGTAAACTCAATAAATCTACAGAATATTGTATTACGAGAAAAAAATGGTTAATTTTAATTAATATATAATCATATTTAAAAAAAATTAGAAGTGAAATGAACTAAATTAAAATAAACAGATAATATTTATCATAAATTTAACTATGAATTTTCAACACATATTTAAAAACTATTTTCAACTAGAGACAACCAAATTGAAGCATGCATGTGTTAATGTGCAATATGTATACCTCACCTGAACTTCCAATTGTTCTGGTGCTTCTGATTCCATCACAAGGAATGTCTCCTCTTCTTCATCTGATTGATGACCTTGATCCAGAATTACATTTTCAACAGGTTTAGCTGTGGTGGGCCTTAAGCTATAAAAAAAACTTTTTAACTTAATTTACTTCAATCCTAAGACATATATCTTTTGTCATCAATTTCTTCATGTATCATAGAATTTTCGTTTACATGAACTGAATTAGAAATGATTAAGTACTGGAACTTCAAATACCAATTCATAAAATGGACAATTTTTGCCTTGAAAAGGAACAAAATGCAACACATGAAAATTAAGAATAGATAAAAAAACAGTAGCCGATATTAAATTTTAGAATTTCTTGTTTAATTACATGATTTAACACAACTTATGTGAAAAATGGTATTGTCAACTTGATTGTTCATTGGGAAGAAATAAAAATTTTTATAGCGATACATTTTTTTAAATGCAGAAGCCAATATATCTTATATCTGATTGTGATTCTTATTTTAAAGAATGCATTATTTCAAAATACAATTTTAAAAAAAATTACGATAACATTTATAATATGAATGCGTATTTTAATTGAAATAAAAATCTAGCAAAGTTTTGTTTCACTTAGCAATCATAATATAAATTTTTGATTTATAAACAAATTCATAGAAGAAGAAAAATTATGCATTATACAATAGTGGTGATAAAAAATTAATAATAACACACACGCACACACAATGACTTTAAATATGTTCCAAAATATACTGAATACCACTATCCGCCAGATAGATGAAATTTTTAGTCAATCTTCATCAAACAAAGCATTAATGTAGTATGTTTCAATTTGTGATTGTAGAAGCAAATGATTACCAAGTATTAAATTCTTATGATTTAAGAAATTAGATAAGAGTAGATCAAAACACATACATATATATATTGGGATAAATTAACTTTAACAACTGAATATGAATCACAAGACAAAGCACACAGTGTACTTATCTCTTAACCATATTTACAAAGGACAAATAATGATTATGCAGTACAAGATTAAAAGATTTGTGCTGTAACTACTTAATGAACCAATTTTCATGAAATACATATTTTAATTTAAATTAAAGAGTAAAACTACAATACTTTACAGCATACTATGCATTTCTCAAGATATAAAATAGTTTATAAAAAAAATAAAACTGATAAACTTTTCAGTAAAACTTAGTAACTGATAGAAAAAAAATAAAACTGAATGAAAATTTCCTTACACTGGTTCTTGATTTTCAACAACATGTCGAATACGAATCCTAGGAGGTGCTGGTCTTGAACTTGAAGGTCTAGCTGATGGTGGTCTAGCAGATGGAGGTCTAAAACTAAAAAAGTATTGTTTTATTCACAAAAATTTGCTACAGACAACATATTTAAACAAGATAAAAATTTTAATGTAAAAGGCAACAGATGTTGTGTCCAAATATAATAGTTAAGAATTAACTAAAAATATGAAAATGCATTAAATCATATATTTTTGCATTATTTTTAGTTTAGCTTCTTCAAAATAAAGTACCTAAAAAGTTCAGCAGAATATTAGAATCACTAAAAATAACAAGAGATGCAAGTTAAAATATTTAATAAGTGCATCTTGATTACATCCAAAGATATACAAAAAAAAAAACCAACTAGAAATCACTTTCCTTTTTCATTAATCTTCAATTTCTTTTCAAAAACATAAGCAGGCTTGATAAATATGATAGCTATTGCCCTTTTATAAAAATTTAAAAAAAAAAAAACTTTTATATAATTTGAAAAGTACAGTACTTTTACTGAAATCGATTTGTTTTTGCTCTAAACAGTTCATGATTAGTACTTATACTATAATGCATTTTTATCAGTCCATGTAGGTAAACCATTTGTGAATAATAGCAACAACAGTTTATAAGAAGAAAAAAAAGCTATTTGGATTATTAAAGTGAAATAATCACTTAAATAATCCAAAATATATTCAGATGAATGAAAATATCTCAAAAATATACAAAAATTAAATATACATTAAATTCAACCACCATTGATTACACATTACAACTCTTTTCTCTGGCTGCACCAACACACTTAGAATAATTAAAACAGTCACAAACTTAAATAACATAACTTTAGCAACAGACATTTAAATACCAGTAAACTGAGTAATCAGGTAAATTAGAATTACATGAATTATTCCATTAAAGCAGACAATAATATGGAAGAGAATCTTAAACCTTAACAATAACTACTGTATAATTTAAATAGTTAATCAAAAATTGTTCAAAATAAAGAAATTTAAAAAAAAAAACTAAATAGTTCACCATACAAAACACTATATGAAGTCTAAATAGAATGTATTTATTTATATGGTGCAGAAATTTATACACATTTTAAATAATGGGAAGTCTTACCACATAGTCTAGTATGAGATATAAGTAGCATGCTAAATACACTAGCATGCAAAACTTAAGCAAAAGCATTTTTCAACATAGAACCAAGAAATTATTGAAAAAGACTTTTTGCAACCAATACAAAGATGCATATGCACATATCAGCACTATAACACAGGGGATGTCATAATACACAAAGGTGTAAAATGCTTGCACACAGTAGCAAAGCTACTTAAATAGAAGGGACACATTTCTAGTAAGTGAAAGGGAAATCATACATTCATAATGGCAAAAATAAACTATCTATATGCCTCTATACGTAATAGAATGATCAGTAATTTTGAAGAGGAGTATAGTTTAATGAGTGAAGCACAAGTTTGGAATTGCCAAAAGTCTGAGTTCAAGAGCCTGAAAAGTTTTCCAAATGACAGGGGAACAGCTGTAAGAAACACTGTTGGTGATCAGCGGAGGAAAACAATGGCAAGTGATAACTGGCATAACATTCTGCAGGTGAAAAGAAATCAAAACCAGACATTGGCGAACATTGCTCAGTAGCAGTTTATTACAATTGGTTGCCAAATATCGAGGATTTCTGTGGCCAGACATTTGCATAAAGGTAGTCTATTTGCTCATCAATCCATAATGCAGCATATTGTTCACAGCAGCCCATAGGCAGCACTGTTTACAATGGTCTTAAGAACACAGACTGTATATCTAATTAATTGAGTAACACTTTGTTTACTGATGAGGGTTGTTTCAGTCTGAAAGCAATCCTTTTTGCCACTTGATATGGAGGGAGTTAGAGACAATTTTATCCCACTAACATCAGGGAAAGACTGTCTGGAATAGTTCTGGAGTGCTAGTGTGAGGAAGCATTATGCTGAATAGATGAATGGAGTCCATATTTGACAGATTCATTTGCCAAAAATTGTTACTGCAATGAAATTATCCTCCTTCGCAAGTCAACTTTGAGGAGCCATTGATCTAAACTTTTATTTTTGTGGATGAAAATGCATGTCTACACAGGACCTCTGCTGTTGAGGAGCTTCAAGAAAGTGAAGGTATCTGCAGAATGATTTGAATCTGCATGATCCCAATTTACATCCTATCAAACATGTGTGGGATGCTTTGGGAAGATACTTGGAAGCAAATTGTATCCTCTGAAGAACACTAGATTGCTGAAACAGAAGAGTGGAAAAGAGGCAACTCTTGCCTCCAGAACTCCTGGATAATTTGGTATTCAGTATGCAGAGGTATTGTCAACAACTACTGCAGGTCAAAAGTC
The DNA here is from genome assembly GCA_019973975.1 of Trichonephila clavata. Lineage (NCBI taxonomy): Eukaryota > Metazoa > Arthropoda > Arachnida > Araneae > Nephilidae > Trichonephila > Trichonephila clavata. The sequence goes on along the minus strand of BMAO01016917.1, from coordinate 93,662 downwards.
AAATCGTTTACTCAGGGATTTGTTTTTTGTTCTTTTTCAGGGGCAGATAATGTTATTTATTAAATCCATTATATCTCAATGAAGCCTTTTTTTTTGCTTCATTCTATAATGTATGCACACAACTCATTCTTTTTGGTTATTATGCTTTTCTTAACCTTTTAAGTGCTACATTGTGCATTTGTAGAGAAAATTTCAAATCATCCTGCTGATTTTTCAAAACTATGGCACAATCTGAAAAGTTGCTTAAGTTTTGCTCACTATGCTTCATGAAAAAAAATAATCCCTTTGTTATATTTTTTCATATACAGAAGGTTTAAAACTACCAATTTCTTTTCATTTTATCCCACAATTAAACATCAAGTTTTAATAAGATCTGAAAGAGGTATGAAATTCCTAAATATGCACTGAATGTGCTTTGCTGACCAACAAATACACAAAAATTTGTTGAAAAAACTCAAAATTCAAAAAATATTTAAAAATAACATTGGTAAATGATATTCATAATATAGGTAAAAAATACATCTTATAATGTTCCAAAAAAGATTAATAAGAAAGCCTTTGAATGGTGGAAATTTTACATTATAGCATGGATCATAAATAATACAAAACCTATACTATTTAAACCCTTTTTAATATTCAATACAATAAAAGAAAGAAAAAAGTGCTTTATGTTCTTGGTAAGTTATTGTTGTTAATAAGTATGTTAGATAGCTATGATATAACCCATGAAACTCACAAATATTTGTAATTTAATCTGCATTTTATCTCATTTCTATATCTTGACTGTGAATGTAACAAAAATCTAACAGTGATTCAATTTTTTCAAAAAATGTAAAAATACCAATTTATTACTTTTATTGAACCCCATTCAATCCAAATGGGAATCACAGCTGAATCACCATGTAATTTATGTAATTGACACAAATATATGAAAAGTAAAATAGATACCTTGGTAAAAGCATGTTTTCAAAGTTCTGTTCTGCTTTAACAGGTGAATTAGGTGTTTGAGTAACCATTACAGGTTCTCTTGTAACTATAAAGAAGCATAAGATAAAAATTTATAGAAGCTACTAATGAAGCTATTTAGTTATCTACAGTGTACAAATCAGCAGAACTATAAATAATCTTTAAAATTTATTATAAAATTATGACTTTTGTCAAATGAATCCAATCAATGCACATTTAAAACAAAAAAAGCAACTGAGCTTTTATATATACCCTACTTTACTGGCAGTGGTTAAATAACAGCTGTACAAAAAAAATTATATTATTTTTTTAGTTAATTACATACAGTTCAGAACATACTTAATATAGAACTTTAAATAAAACTTGGCAATTTTCATATAGCTTTAAAAAAACATTTGTTATTGTATTTTAAGCATTATTGATTCTTTGAAACTGATGGTTCCAAATCAGTGTTCAACAGATCATTATTATTCTGAAAAACACCATATTCACATTCAGAATTTTCTCCTTTATCTTTTATTTTTAGAGTATATCTCAGATTATTTATGTCATTTTTTACTAAATATTTTCTTGACCATGAGATTTGAGATAAATTTTTGAATTTAAATAACATACTAAAAATAAAAATTACTACTATTCAGTTTTATTCTTCACTTATTTTCTTAAAAATTTACACACACTTTGCAAAACTGATAGATTTTGAATTTCTTATGTTGCAAATATTTAAAATGCCACACATATGACTATTGAATGAATTTAAGTTGATGTCTGTTATTTTGCCTGTGGGCTAACAATAATCATCAATTTACTCGACATAAAACAAACTCTGAATAACCACAGACTGTTTTCCTAAAAGAAAATCAAACTGCAATTCCTAAAAAAAATTAAAAGGTAAAATTGAAATTTCAGTAGAGATATATACATATTGTAATATTACTTTATATATATTTTACCACTGGTCCAAGCATCAATCATGACAGAAAATGGTACAGTACAATGAAAGAGTTGGGGTATTAAGAATTATAGAAAAATGCTGAGGTGGAAGTTTAAAAAAAGAGAGAACCTTGTGAATTTGATAATTTTGATTAAAGTCTAAAATTCAGTCTTTTGATTCCCTATCTGGTATAAGTTTAGTGTTAAAGACATAAATATAAATTGAAGAATTAAATGAAAAATATTCAGTCCTTGTACATATAAAAAGTATTTTCAAGATAAATATTAGATGAAGACAATTAAGGTTAGATGATATACTATACATAATATTAAATATGTTGATTACACTTTCAGTTCCAAGTCACTGGAATTCAGAAGTGAAGAAGATCAATGCTGAGATGGGCAGACTCAGAGGAATCATACTTTGGGATTATAAAATAGAAAACTTGGAGAACAAAAGTAAACACGAGGTCATTATGGCAGAATCTTCAAAGGAATGCACTGGCCCACGAGGGGCTGTCTTGCCTGATATCATGATAATTATGCTTTCAAGTTTACACACACATAGGAAGCATTCTGAATAACTAATAAGATTGTATGATGTAAAATAATTTAACAGCAAAGTTATTTTTTAAAACTCTTTTAAATATGTTAAAGCAAATGCGTAAAAAGAACTAATATCAAAAATATTTTAACTCTTCGACTTTCTTAAAACATAAGGAGTCCTGGAATCTCATTACTTTTTATTACAATAGTGCAGTTAACATTTTTACTACCAGAATTTATAATAAACAGTGTAGCTGAAGGTAAGAGTGTGTGGTAATCAAGTACAATGTCAAAGTTGAAGCAAATAACAAACATTTTCATAAACAGATAGGGGAAATCTGCTTCAGAGACTTAGCCTCACCAACAATTTATGAAGACAATTCTTTAAAGAAAACAGCTGTTTAAAAAAGGTTTTTAATATTTAGGAGTGGACATGAATTACTGGAAAACAAGAGCTGCAGAGGCAGACCTTCAACCTCCAGAAATGAAGGAATGGTCAAGCAGGCAAAACAGTTAATGAGATCAAAGCAAATGACATTTAACAAATTGGCACAGGAAGTGGAAATCCCTCATGGATCCATTCATACAATCTTTTCAGATGATTTGAAGATAAAATATTTTGGTGCAAAGTTTGTCTGATTGCTGCTCCAAATCTGATTGATTTCCAAATCACATGGAAATTGGGCAGCTGATTACTTGCACTTACAACCTGAAGAATGCATGGTGACAGAACGACAACGAGTATTATACAGTTATTAAATAGCTTGAATGCTAATGTTAAGATCTTTTTTCAGTGGGTACCATCGCACGTGAATGTCTATGGGAATGAGATTGCAGATGGTTTGGCCCGCAAGGGCAGCCATAAAGATTCTACACATGGTGGCTGCCTTACTTTTTCAGAAATTGCTACTCGGGTCAAACAAGATATCAGTTCCTCTTGGAGGCAGGCCCCCGTGCATGAATGGTATGAAGGAAATCGCCCTGGTGCTGCTTTACTTGGGACAAGCAGTAGGCCAGATGAAACTACTCTTGCTAGACTACGAAGTGGACATACTCAAGCTCAATGGCATGTGGATGGTGTTAAAGTTTACCCTTCTTGTCCGAAATGCAATGTGAACCAAGCCACTCCTGCCCACATCTTTGCTTGTATTGGATGCCATAAGAGCCAGCTGTTCTCAAGTCCAACTACAGTTCTTTATTGCTTAAAAAAGCACGGGTTCATGGACTTGATCTAGATGTTTCTATCGGTCAAGTGGGATAAGAAACAACAACAACAACCCCTGAAGACAAAGATACAGTCATCAGAATAAAACACAGTACTCTTTCCTCAACCAAAGAAATATCAAATCCCAAACAAAAGTTGCGCTCTTTGTTTTTTTTGACAAATGTTAGTGTACCATGATTTTTTCAAACTGGATGAACTGTTAACAGTCCTTTAAAAATGCAAGTTTTGAAAAGAAGAGGGACAATCTGAAAAAATATTCCCCCAAATGGCAAGGAGGATGGTCACTGTTTAACAATGCTTCTTCCAACACATGGATTGTTGTGCAGACATGACTCTCAGATAAGAACATTTCATGCCTCCTAACTAGATTTAGTACCATTTGATTTCAGGCCTTTTTCCAAGATCAAAATGGGCCTCAAAGGTAATCATTTTGATACCATGGAAAGATATCAAAATCAACACAGTGGCTAAACTTGGGAAAATACCACAACAGGACTTTAGTTGTAGTTTCTAACTATTGGCAGAAGATGCGTGTTCTGAAGAAGCCTACTTTGAAAGCAGTTATGTAAATGTGTAGCCTATATTGTGGTAGAAAATTAGAACAAAATTCTGAGAACTTTTTGACTGCTTCATGTATTTTTTTTATTCTTGCCCCCCCCCTCCTCCTTTTGTATTTTTAAATTTTACATCTGGATAAATTCATCATTATTGAAATGTTTCTTTGTGTAACAAAAATTGTAAAAAATGAGAATTGCAAAATGTAAAGTTTCTAATACAAAACCAGGCTAGCCAAGAATTACTTTAAATTCCTTTTTGCATCATTCTTTTCATAATATATATTTGATGCATCTTACTCCATTTTTTAAATTCAAAATAAACCAAAAGTAAAACAAGTATTTTACATACTACAAGCCCATAGTTGTAAAACTAAATCAGAAAATAAATTTCGAAAATTTTTAGCATGAAAACCTTATACATGAAATTAATCTATTATATAAAATTTTACTGTATATTTCAGTTCTCTTAATTAACCACTATCAAAAAAATACTTACTTTCCATAATCGGGTTGTCTTCTTCCTCTAAAAAAAAAAAGAAGAAAAATTTGATTTTAAAAAAATAAAATACGAGTTTAAAATATTTTCTTAAAAAGTCGAATTTCTACTTACTGGGCTTTGTTCTTTTGCTTCTAGCAGAAGGTGGTCGTGCACTGCGACTCGAATGTGGACGGTGGCTCTTTTCTCGAACAGGCTGAAAAAAATTATGATAAAAGAGGTGAAGAATCACATAAATTAAATAGTTATACTTGAAATTTTATATACATCATAAGCAATGCAGTCCTAAAAATATATTTGATTTTAACATATTTGTTTAAAATTTAAAAAGCATTCTTCAAATACAGACCGCTAATATGTGCTGAATATATTCAGTTCTGTCATTAAAAAAACCAAGTGGAAAGAAGAACAAGTGTAACAGAAGAACTCGGAATGTATAAGATTAGCTGAGATATTCAAATGTTTCCCTTACTCGGCAATATATGAAAGCAAATATTAATAGATACCAATATTTAATACAGCTAAATAAATATTTTTATATATGTTTTTTTTCTATGTATATATTATTATGTATATGTACAAGATTATTAACATTTTAAATAAGAAAAAAAAATGTAAAGGAAAGTTATGTTTAAAATAATACTCAGAGTTATTTGCAATAATATTGACTATTTCAGAAGCTGTATCCAAATGTATGAAAGAATTTAAGCATATTTCAACAGAAATTTAACAACTATGCACAGCATATATTCAACTCAATGCTCAACTAAAAACCTACTTTCTGTCGCAAAAATTTAATTGGATCATTGAATAAATAAAAATACTTACAATATATTTTAATAAATGCAATACATTTTAAGAATGATTTTGTAAATAAACTCTTTATGTATCAAAAAAATTAGCTTTTCAACAATAGTGAAAAGACTCTCCCCATCATCATCTTCCTAAAATATACACTATTATGAAATAATATCCAGTATTTTAAAATTTTTAAATGGAGTATAAGAATATATTTATATACAATACCTGATAAACTTAAAATTTAATATATTTAAAAAAAGATTTATACATGATGCAATTATATAACTCATGTCTTGAGTACTTTTTTATGCTTAAAGTTACATATTACACAACATGATAGCAAAAGTTTTGAAATATATAGATTAAAAATATGAAAGCAAAATAATGAAACCATAGTTAGGGATTTGAATGATTTTTTCTACAAGTGAAATTGAATAATAAACAAAAAGTAGTAATAGTATAAAAATGTATGTATGCATACTTTTTCATTGACTGGAGAATCTCCAATTTCATTTTCAAGCACTTTTTCCTAAAATGCATTAAAATACAAATTTAATAAAATGAGGGAAAATAAAAAGATAATTGAAAAAGAACTTTCAACTATTTAAAATAAAAATATGTATATGTGAAATTAGAAAAAAGTACACATTTTTCTCAATAACAAATAAGACCACATTAGTTTTTTTTAATTTATGAAGTATATGAAAGCTGATCAAAAAGTGACGAAACTAATTTTCTCTGGTGCTCATAAGTAACAAATCTTTTAGAATGAAACACATGTTCAAAGATTGATATTTATTGAAATCCTGGTCAAAAGATTGTATTGCTATTGCATAAATCTGCTGAGTGGTAAATGATAAAGTTCTCTTTACCTATAATTAAATTTTGAATCTTATTAAAACAATGTAATGCAATAAAATTTTGGCATTAGCAATCAAAACATTCTAAATGTTACAACAGGTTTTTGAAGACAGTGTTATGAATCATGTGAGTGCATCTAAATGGTATAAACAGTTTAAGAATAGAAGGGGGAATGTACTGGATGCTCCCCCCGAAGGATATCCTTCAACCTAAACTACAAAGATAATGGTGAACACTTATAGTGCAGTTTTGCTGGGAAATCAACTCACTTGTGGCAATTGACACAAAACCTGGGTATACCTTACAGCAGTATGCAGGTCACAGTAATCAAACTGTTTGGAATACAACATGAGCATTATCAATGAATTCCCAGGCTCTAAAAATCTGAGCAACAGCTGCATCAAAGAACAGTGTGTAAGGAATTGAAACAGTATGAGACTGAAAGTGATGAGCTTTTGAAAACAATCAAGAGCTGATGAGGTATGGTTATACCTCACAACCATGCAACAATGTGAAACATCTGTCCTTTCCTGCCCTAAAGAAGGCAAAGGTTGTGAAATCATTTGGCAAGCAGATAAACATGTACTTTACAAAGGGGTTATTTACATGCAGGCAGTTCAAACAGGAAAGACTGCATTTGAATCTTACTAAGCTCAAATCTTTAAAAAATTGTAAGGTACAAATAGCTACATTTGAATCAATATTAATTCAAATTGCTCTATAATAATTCTTGTTTCCATGTTTTCTTCCAAGTGCTCAATTTCTTGGGGGAAAGGAAACATACATCATTTCCCATTTTCCACATAGACTTAATATTGCTCTCTGTGATTTCTGGCTATTTTCAGTACTTAAAAATAGCCAGTGAGTGAGTGAATGAATATTAATATTGCACTATTCAGCTACATGGGGCTTTTGGTGATGAACCTAGTAATTTTGAACCACGGTCAAGTGACGAGGATGACACCTGAGCTGGCACCCCCCTGTACTAACTACCACACCAACACGAGGATGTTTGAGCTCTCAACATGTTTAAGGTACATCGTTCCCCTAAAAGGCGTGTCTTCAGCTGCACTAGGCTCAAACTCATGACACGCCGGCCACAAGTCCATTACCTTGGCCAATAGGCTACCACGGCTACTAAAAATAGCCAGACAGACATTGATGACGTTTCCCAGACAACACTTCTTGCCTCAAAGCAGCAGAGGCAGTTTTAAAGCTGTCATCTAATAGTCTTATGTTCATCTCCAAAATATGAGTAATTAGATGAGAGAAAAGCATCACATACAAAAATGGTTATTTAAAAAAAAAAAGAAATCAATCTAGATGACTAGCAATTTAATTGCTGAGCAATAATTTTCATCTAATTTTTTCATCAGCCTATAGTATTTCAACATAAATTAATATTCAACATTTAACAAGTTTCTGTTTAATATGCTATATACATCCCCAGATTTATAAATTTATATATTTTTATTTTTAAATTCCAATATCAAAGAATTATACTCCTTAATAAGCAACATGGAGTAAAAATCAACTAGAACTTATAAAGGATGTAAATTCTTCATATAAAAGCTAAAAATATCCATTTTACAAAAAATTGTGTTCAATCTGTATGCTAAATTAAAAATTTTATTTTTTAATAAGAGTGCACAAAGATTTAATAAAACAAAAAGTAAGCTACTTTTTAAGAAAACCATCTGGTAAAAAAAATTTATAGATGTTATTACACACACAAATCAATATCTTTACAAGTTACAATATTTTATAAATATTTCAATGTGACAAAAACTATGAAAAAAATAACACACTCCTTTTTATTTATTACTTTTCTTTGCTCATCATAATTAAAAAACTCCACAAAAATTTTGTTGAATTTGAAATGAGGCTGAAAAATTTATTGAATGTTTTTTGCAAGCTATGTATATAGTGACTCTATTCAATTTCTTTCACTGATTCAGTTATTTACATAAGCACAATAATCATGCTGTTCTTTAATTTTTTACCTGTATCCAAATCATTTACACATACCAGTATATATACGTATACTACTTATAAAAGATATAAACAGTTAGCTACAGAGAAAAGGCAAGCTTCTTAAAGCCATTTCACAATCTCATCTTTAACATCTACAAAAACGTTTTTACATATCCAATGATCCAGGAAGGACCATATATAGCTAACCTGACCTGGGTCATCTTTCACTGGTTGATATACAAATTAATTTTTCACAAATTTTGAGGGAAGGGGGCAAAGGAAGTATTGGAAGAAAAACAATTGAATAAATAAAAACATTTTTACACATTTCCAACTATTTTGTCATTAACATGAAAATATTTCTAAACAAAATGAATATAAAAAATTAAACTTTATTAAAAATTCAATTAAAAATTGATAACATTAATTTAAACAGCTTTTTATTCACTGTAAGAAAAATGTGATCAACAATTTTCTACCTTATCATGAGCATCCCCATTCATCATACTTGTGGATGGCTCAGGATCATCTGTAGGAACTGGGACATGATTTTCAACATCATTTATTTCAATGGTTTCTTCCTTTGGCTGATCCTCCACATCATTTTCAGGAGGAGGCTCTTTAGGTTTAGAGGCCTTCTCTTTGGGTTTTTCTTTTTTAGAGTCCTCCAACTTATGCTTTGTTCTCTCACGGGATTTTTCTCTTTCCTTTTTGGATCTCTCTTTGGATTTCTCTCCATCTTTACTTTTGGAACTATCTTTGTTTTTCACTGGTTCAAGGGTCTTTGTAAGTGAACGTGAATGAGATTTTTCATTTGAGCCTTTCTGAAATTCAATTAGGAAATAAAATAAGCATGCTAACCACATATTTTGTACAATTTTCAATTCAAATAACCATAAGCAAAACATAATTAGGTCCATGCACATGAAAAAGTTAAAAACTAGAGTATGATACTTTTAAAATGCAGAATTAAAATTAAATACAAATAAGTATCAAAAACAGAAGCATTTCACTTTTTGTATTAAAGTATTAAATACAAAAAGTGAAATGCTTCTAGTTTTTGATATATCACATTCTATGAGACAAAAATAAATAGATCCGCTTATTAAAGAATTGCACTTTTTTAAAAAAAATTGAAACATATATCTTATGGATTTTTTTTGAACAAATTTTTTACTAATTGAATAAGGAACCAAAAAGCAATGCAATACATTTAATCTGAAATCAAGTCATGTTTATATCTCAATTTAGAAACTACTGCCTATCAGAATAAAACTATCAAAATACTATTATGATTTTTATGAAGTTCTAATATATTCTTACTGATCTTCTATCCACAGAGGCGCGTCTTTCTTTTAGGGCTTTTGTTGGAGATGTTTGGCCTTTTCCACTAAGAACTTTTTCCACTGCATCCTTACTGTCCAACTAAATGAATTTTTCATAAGCAAATAAAAATAGCACTTTATATTTAAAAAATTAAATATAAAGTAAATATAAAGTTAAATTATTTTTTACTTCCAAAGGAAATAAACATGCTGAATAAATTACACAAATATTGCTTTGATATTCATCATTGCTGTTATGTGCTTTGATATTCACAATATCATTGGAATATTATATATAATGTGAACATACAAGCAAAATTAGAAGAAATTTTTTAGCAGATTCTTTTTATCATATCTTATAATATAAGTTATAAATCTACAAGAGAAATTATACATGCTTAAATTTGAATTACACAATGACATGTACTGTAAAATCCAAGATATAACGCACAATTTTAACACAAAAAATAGGCTCAAAATTTTGGGGTATGCGTTATAACACTGGGTATAAAAATGATAGCTTGAAAAATGAAAGAAGGAGATGAGCATAAAAAATTAGAGTTCAGCATATATCCAAATACTGTTTATTTAAAAGAAATGTTGCACTTAATGAAATTAAAAAGTTGTAATACTAAAGGTATTCTATTTCTTCAAAGCTTGGGAATATACCATGAATAAATGACTTCAAAACATAAGAGTACATATGTACATTTGAGGTTTCTTTGTAAAAAAGGTGGAAGTGTGTTGTACAGTGAATAATCTAAAAATTAAAAATTGCAACTTAAAAGTATAGGTGTGCATTATAAGCCGGATTTTATGGTAACTTAAAAATAGATTTTAGCAATCCAAAGAAAAATGAGGTCCAATGGCTTTTGTTAAAAAAATCTGTTGACACAATGGAAAGTCTTCAATCAATTATATACTGTTTTAACTTGTAATTTTATGATGAGAAAAAATATGAAAAAAGAAAATACCTTGCTTTTTATTGCAGTGCCAAGTATTTGTAGAAAGAGATTAGTCTTCTGTGGTTCATGACCAGCAACCACTTTAGCTGGCTTCAAGTTAATAGGTTGATTTGTTACTAAGGCTAAAATTAAAATTAAAGGCAATTGTTAGATAGAAAATATTTTAAAATGAAATAATCTCACAAAAATTAGATAAAAATACTGTAATATTATGTATGGTTTTAAATACATAGCTACATAGTAAAATAAAGTATGTATAAGTATCAGTGTAATACTAAAAAACAATCAATCAACCCACATCTGAGTGTTGAACAATTTCTTCCAATCACCGAGATTTACAGAAAAAGCGTTTACATACAATTTTTTTTAAATACTTTCAAATAAAATAAAGTAACAATAATATACATGTAACAAAAATAGCTTGACTTTGATCACTATGTTGCATGTGAGTAGAACATATAAGTATACATAAATCAGCTAATTTTCAAATGTTCAGGTAATTTCATATTAATTCTATAAATTTCTAAATTAGTGGTTTGTATTTATATGAAAGTTAAAAAAAACTGGAAAAAATGAATACTCATTCTATAATTATTTTGATAAATTGAATTTGTGTTCAATTTTGATAACTGAGTATATATTACAAACTATAGTAGCAGGGATATTGACACTAAACAATGATTCAGATTTAAAGTCATACATTACGAATTGCAACAATACTGCAGCAAATGAAAGGTTTCCAGGTCCAGCTAGATTTCAAATTAAAACAGCCATTGTCATTAATATCTTTAAAAATTCAATATAAAGCCCAGAATCTTGCAGCAGTAATTTCTGATTTCACATATTAAACACCATATAGATATGGTAGACATTCTGTTTTGTAAAGCTTCAAAACAATGATGCATTTGCCAAAATAAGACCTTAATCAAAATTAGTTTTTACATGAGTCCTATGAACTAGAAAAAAAAATACATGGCACCTCTGAACCAGATAAAACTTAAAGAATACAACAGTAGCACATAGGCAATCTGGGATGATATGATATTTATGTAGGTGTTTAATAAAATGTTATGAGAATATACACATGAACAAGACAAAACTTTATAACAATATTTAACTTGAAAAGGCTCACTTCTCTATTTCAATTTTAGACAGAAAAAAAGACTAAATAAAGAATTATGTATTGATACAAATATCTACATATTCTGCATTGCTTTACTAATAAATTATTATCAGAAAATCTAAAATTCTTCTTTATAATCCTGCTTTCTTCAAATTTATTAACGACACCACACATTTTAGAATTATGCGAAATACTCACTCTTCTGAACTTTTAAAATGTAAAATTTTATGACATTCTTTTTTAATTGTAACATTCTAAAGTTAAATTTTGTACATTTTTTGAAGCACCTTCACAACCATTTGTTAAAAGAAAATGTTCTTTAAATTACACTATATTACACAAATGTGTACTAAATTTAAATTCACTTAGTTAACTTCTGGAACTCTCAAAAAGCTAAAAGCTTAATACAAGTACTGGTGAAATTGTCAAATCGGCCACTGGTCCACCAAATTATGAAAAATCGCTAATTTGGTGCGTTTTTGCATGTTGTGTTTTGAAGTAGCAACCCTACTATAACACAATCCAACTTCTCTCTCACTGATACAAAAATAAAAAGGGTTACCAGATTTGGCACCTTTATCGATTTGGCAAAAAAAACTTGGCGGGATAAGTGGCTGATTCGACAATTCAACCCAAATACTTTCACATTTGAAATACAATGATGAAATCTGAATTTTTTTGAAAGAATAAAACTTAGCTTTACAAAAATATGTGGGTGCAAGCGAGAGAAAAAGTAATGATTCAATTTAACATTTGGTTCTGAACCCTCCAAGACATTGCATGATACTTAATACTTTTTATTTGCACACTTAATAGAAAATATATAATTTTAAAAACTACTTGAATTCCTTAAAAAGTGTCATGTCATCAAATTTTACAACAAACTAATGAAATACTGAAGCCCAGTGACTGAATGGTTAGAGCATCACACTTCCACACCACAGGCCTGAGGTTAAGACCACGGACTGGGCAAGGTTGACTCATCCTTTCATCCCTTCAGTGGGACAATAAAATGAGCACCAAGCTCGCTTAGGAACTAAACACTGGGGGGTTTGCGTCAGATTGACCACCTGACCGGAACATCTACTCCTACACCTCAGGGCCCAAGGTCGCACATACAGAGTTGAGCACAGAAGGCCTTGGCTCTCATGGGTTGTTGTGCCACTGAGTTAAGTTATGCAATACTACATCAGCCACCAAAACAATGAATTTTAGCATGCAGATTAAAAAAACCTCCTTAACAAACTTTCTCAAAAATTTCTTGATATAAATACTTAAGCTGAGACTTGAAAAGGAGAACAATTTGCTAGAATATATTGTTACTGCCATTTTCATGTAGATACATGTAAGCTTCCTTGTATAATGTCTCATCAAGAATTATTATAAATAAATTCCTATTTGCAATCCACATGCCTTCTTGGATGTCTTTCAGCCCCAGCTACATAATAAATATAAGAAGAGAGAGCCCATGTTTTTGTCATATATAAAGACAAACATGCATAAAATGCCACTAATGATGAAAATTAAGTTATATTCATTTAAAATGAAGTATGATTTATGAAAACAGAAAATGAAATTCTCATTAATATAAATTGTCATAAAATAAACATCTACACAAATACAAAAAAACATTAAATTTTATAAGCATACAGTGAAAAAAAACCTATAACCTTACTCTTAATTGCAATACAAAACTAATCTTGCATCATTAGTAAATCTGCTATTAAATGAATAATAATTAAATATCAAAAGATAATTTAATCAGCTGCAATTATCTGTCTTGCTTTATGTAAGTGAAATATAGACCTTAAATAAAGATATAATGCGCTCACTGGACATGTTTGAGAGAAAAATTCTCAGACTTATATTTGGCCAGGTGCAGGAAGAATAATATAACTTTGAACCATATAGGCTTTATCACCAATCACAAAAAATACAAGTCATCCACAGTAATAGATTAAGATGGCTTGCTCATATTTGGAGAAGCCCGGAAAATAATCCCATTAAGATTTTGACATTTAAAAAACCTGATGGAACTTGCACGAGCTAAAGGAAGACCACCAACATGATGGTTCGATGACATTGAGAAAGACTTAAATACTTTGAAAATTAAAAATTGGAGAGGAGTTGCTGAAAATAGAAGACACTGAAAGGAGTGTGTGGTTGAGGCAGCCAAGGCCTGTAAGGAACTGTTGTGCTTTTAAAGAAGAATTAAATGTATCAAAGAGACTTTTCCTTCCTATATGAAACTTAAAACTGAAAACACTGATAATTCGTTGGCTAAATTTTTTTTCTCATTGTCTCTTTTTTGAGTATAAAATTAGTAATAAAACCTTAAAAGACAAATCCCCGGAAAAAAAATATTGAAATAGTGTAAAGGAACACAAAGTTTAAAAAAAATCAATGAATTTACCTAAGACATCAATAGCTTTTTGAAGAAAAAGAATCTTGGTCTCTCTATCCTGAAAGTATATTATTTAAAATGAGTACTTCAAAGTTCCAAATTGAATAAAATTATATAACTTTAAAGAATATAAAAAGTCAATGATCTTAACTAAATGAATACAGAAATTTTTAATATAGTACTTCAGTAAAAATAGTGATTTATACAAAATATTACAATTTTTTGCAGTCTGTTGGCAAATATTTGTTAAAAGTATAAAATACATTGCTAAATGACTAAATAAAAATTTAATTTTAAAGTAGGAAAGATGATACCTTTTAAATAAAATAAAAGAATAATGCTGTTTAAAAAACCACGGTTAAAGTGAGTGAGTGAATATTACAGTCACGCTATTCAGCTACTCGAAAGCTCGTTTGGCCATTGAATTATAATTTTGAACCATGGTCAAGTGGATGAAGATGACACCTGAGCTGACACCACCCTTTTCTAACTTCCAAACTACACCAACAGGACATTTGAGCTTCCACACATTTAACATGCATTCCCCCCCCCCACCACCACAACAACAACAAGTCTTTAGTGGTGCTTAGCTCGAATGCATGACATGTTGGCCACAGAACCATGACTTTGACCACTAGGCTACTGCAGCCACAAACCTCACTTAAAATAATTAAATATCGAGAATTTGTTCAGCAGAATAATTTCTTAAAACAATGAAAAATATTTTAAATTCTTATACACTGGGGTTGATGTGTCATTTCAAAATGCAAATAAATGTGAGATGTAATTTATGATTATTTTGTCAAACTTAGACTTTTTAGAGCTACAGCAATCTTTTAGTAGCCCTTTTGGATAATATCAATAAAAAAGTAGCTAATGACGATTATCACTTCTCCAGAGTTGTCAAAGTGTTATTTCGTTAACGTTGTCAACTGCTACTTTTACAAATGAAATTTTGGATACTTACAAATTTGTGTCACTGCAGCAAAATTGGCACTACATGAATAGTATCTTGATATCAAAACAACAAAGATTCTAATGTTTTATGTGAAAAAATACAACTCAGTCAGATTTTGGTGGAAAATGGCACGATTCAAGAGGCTCCAATTTGGCTGCAGTGACGCTAATATGCAAGTACCAAATTTTGTAATATGTGATAGTTAGTAATGCCAGCTTAATCTCTCATATTAAAAGTCTTAGCAAGTAATTTTTTCTCAAAAAGCTTATTTCCCCAAATAAAAATTACACAGATTTCAATGGCATGAAAATATAACCTTTAAAGAGAAAGTAGGTTTAACCAATAAGTTTTTGTTAAATAATTGGTCCATATATTTACTGGAGGCATAATATGTTTAGAACATAGATGGCATTGTTTTAAGTGCTGTGCTACACAAATGTATCCTCAGTCGAGGTAGAAAGAGTATTATTGATGGGTTAAGACAGGAGATAGTCTTAGATTGTAAAAGGAAGTATATGTATTGCTTTCCATCGTTTTACAATGACAGTTATTTTTTCAAAATGTTGAAATATATTTCATATAGTTAGATCAACAAAATGAATACACACCTGTTCTATGCAATACATTTCATTTCTAAAATCCATACCAGTTGGGTTTTTTTTTTTTGAAATTTTAATTATATTAATAATTTTTACTAAAATGGTAGAGAATACAAAAATTATTATCTGACCAAAGCATTTCTTAAATACCTGTTCATAGTCCCAACTAAGCAATATCCATCTGCTTAGCACAACAGTAAAAAAGTTTTGAAAGGAATTAAATAACTATATTATCCAAAAACATTCATAATTTTTTTTTAAAAAAACTTATTTACAAGCATTTTTATATTCTTATACTTTCAACAATAGCACAATTTTTTATAAGGATAGAAATTACTCATACAAAAGCCAGAGAAAATCTAGCAGAACAATATTTTATTAAAAGCTTCATTATAAGAGCTAGTTTAAGGCAATGCTGAATCATGTTAGAAAAAAAGGATACTTTGCTTTGAAAAGCATAAAGTTATGAAAAGCATTACTTAAAAATCTAAAATATAACACTGCTTTGTTAATATCACTGTATTGAAGTTAAAGGGAAATGTTCAAAAAAGAAAAATATTACTAAAGATCAATAAAAATTTCAGACGAAAATTGGGCTTAAGTGTAGAATAGGGGGCCCCTAGAATTTGGTGATGTTTATCTAGATGCCAGAATGAATTCAGCTCTTCATTACCTTGGTGTTGGTCACTTCGTTATTCTCGGAACAACTATTGCCACATATAGGTAGTTTGGCCACTGATTCTGGTCACAAAAAATTGGCTTCACCAATGGGCTCTCTATTCTACACTTGAACCCAAAAATTGTAATGTACACATGTTGGCATTATAAAAATATTAAAAATTAAATGGATAGGGAATAAAATAATGATAAAGAACTATACAATTGTTGCAAGATTTAAGTAGAAATTAAAATCAACCAGACTGAGATGGAAATGAATATAAAAAGGACAAATTATTTATTAAAAATCAAAAATAATGGTGATTTTCACTTTTGGACCCAAGTGATTTACTATCAATTAAATATTACATTAACATGTATCTACATGATTAGTGAGTGCTTATTAACATCACACTTTGGCAATGATTTTTGATTTAGAGAAAAACGTCGATGGGCTGATATATAAGCACTGAAATTTCATAGTAAGATTATGTCAACACTAATGAGAAAATTTAAAAATCCTTGTCAAATTAGGTACGTACATATTAGCATCACCAGACTAAAATTTTTGCCATGTGAATCAAACCATAATATCAAAACAACAAATATTCTTACATGTTTTATCAAAAAAAAATCTGTCCGATCAAAAATTACGCACTTGTGTGCCGCAAATTCGGCTGTGATGACACTAATACGTAAATACCCCAATTATTCAAACAAGAAATAGATTTATTTCTCAAACTTTGTATCTTAAAGTGCACATCATTTATATAAAGTGTAACATTTATATATCTCCCAAGCATTATTCACAGGATTATTAAAATATTTTATAAGGGAAGCATAAATATTGTTATTCGTTACATTAAATGTTTTTAATTAATATTTTCAAGAACTTAAGTATAAAAATAAATTTGACAATCAAGGTATTAAATTCCCAATTAACCTTAAAGTTCTCTAAATCTTGGAAAAAAGCTTAATAATTAAATATAAAGTAAAACATCTTTCGGGCATTAAGATACAAATAAAAGCTAATTCATTCTATGATTTTAAATATAAAAAGATTGTCACAAATAATTTATTTTGAAAATTCTCAGCTTTGAAAACATCATAAAATATTTATATTAATTAGCATTTTAGTTCTAATATTTTAGAAATTTTTGAAAATTTTTATATGGATCAACATGAGTTTTATTACCTTAACATTATCACTTTGTAATTCAGTAGGTGTATACAGTCCCTTATAAAATCCCGTGGTCTTTATAATCTAAAAAAATAATAATAAACATTGTTTATTTAAATGCAAAGAATAACAAGACATAATCTAAAAGTCTTACGCTGACGACGTAGCTACATCTCTTACATTAGTAATGATATCATACAAGAATCTAAATGGAGGCTTCTTTAAAGATTTTTCAGTAAGTGGCGGCTTTTTAATTACACCCCCGAGAATTTCTTGAGTTTTCTTTATGATATCAGGGTCAATTTCATCTGCCATGACAAAGTTAATCCAAAGCTAGGAGAAATTAAACATAGCGAGGAGCATTTCGAAATTTTTTTATTTTGACAGCTCTTCGAAACCCAGAATAATGTTATTTGTTCCCTCAGCTTATTTCGGCTGTTTCGTTTTTATTATTGATGAAGTGGCTCAGACAGTAGAAAAGCAACTCTTCTAATAAAATTTTAAAAAATTGAGAAGGAATATTGCAAATATAAATTTTTATGTAGAATATAATTTTTTTAAAGTTTAATAAACTGGTTTTTGTGTTCTTTTTTATAAACAGATGAATTCAAAACAAACTTTTGAAGCTGTGTGAAGTGAACCGCTTCGATCTGCTGTTTGTCTGCAAGATCGCAGACAAAATCATGGGGAATATCAGAGATGTCTACAGAAGTAGATCGTGCTCTCATGTGTGGAGGGTGTCAGTAGAAAACGACCCACTTAAGGTGTTGATGTATTTAGTAAGCTAACGAGTTGCTATGTATGTTTCCCAAGCCTTTGTACCTTTTTGGCGTCTCTAATCCATAGTCTTGGATTACTGTAAAATAAAAATGTGTATATTATTGTGATAGATGGACTCATGCAGCACATATTTAAAACCGATTTTCTGGTGATAATCTCTCCAGGATGCGGAAACCGAAGGTAAACATATATTTTAAAAGTTATGTTTCATATTTTCAATTATATAAATGCAATATTTTAATTATCGTCAGTATTTTTTACATAAAATATAATTGTTTAACTGTCATTTATTTTTATAAAAGTGGATCTTAATCGTAAAAGAAATTTCGGTAAGTAATATTAATTTCAGAAGTGTAGAACTGAATAATTCGAAACATCACAGAAATGAATAAAACATCTTAAATAATATTGTCATGTATTTTTAGACCTTTCAAATTGATATAAAATAACAATCAAGTCAAGAAATGATATTAGTCTGTTTTAAAAACTATTCGCGTTAAATTTATTTATTTATTTATTGTTCTTTTGTTTGTTTTATTAGTAAACTATACTGAAAAAGGATTTTTTCGTTAATAAAATGCTATTTACTTGAAGGGAAGTTAGAGAATTTTAAAATGCTTTTAAATTACTTAATTCTTGCTCCTTATTCATGGGTATGATTTTCTGTACTAATTGCTAATTTTTGTAACATGACGGGAAATAAGATTTGTGTCAATCGTATTAAACTGTTTATCAGGGAACAACATTTTTGCAATAGGAATCCAAATGTGTATATGAGCAGTGATAAAATGTAAAAGAAAATGTTTAAACAATAGGAAGAATAAAATCTTAAAGTATACTATGTTATTAATATAGATATCAAAATCATTGTTTCTTTTTCGGATGTGAAATGTATTATGTGATTTGTTTTGATAAAAGTATAATTATCAAATCTTCCAACTTCTATTTAATATTTTGTAACTGTTAATAAAAATCAATCTTTTGTCTGTTTTGCGTTTCTTGTATCTTTTAATATATGGTTGCAATTTTCTTGCAAAAAGTTTCTTTAAACCGGAATATATGAAGAAATGTATTAAAATAAATATTTTTGTACCTTGTATTATTTTTTAAAAATTAATTTCAGGAATTGCTTATAAAATTGTTGTATTTATTCAGCTTCAATATAATTAGCTCCCTGTTATTTTACTTAAACTGCTATTGAAATTAGTTTTAGCTTTATAACTTTTTTTTTAAAGAATTATTCTTGAGTAAATTAAAGTATATTAGTATGTGTAGGTGAATAACTTTGAATTCAAGAAATCTTTATTTCAATAATCTCTTTCAAACTTGATTGACATGAAAGATGAAATATTTATTAAACTTATCACAATTTTTTAATAAAGTGTTTAAAAGCTATTTCGGAATATTCCTTTGAACTCAGATTACTACAGTGATACCTTATGACCAGGAAAAAGCTTCTGTATTTTGTATAAGAATTTTTTCGTAGAAATTTCATTAAATGTTTCACTATTATCATTGCATCTGTAAAACTACTATATTATAATATCGGACTCATATTAACTGCTAACATACTTTTTAATAATTATGCTGAAATTATGCTTATAAAAGAGAAATGAAAGTAATTTAGAAAGAATAGCTTTATAGATATGAAGTGTATAAAATATATTTTATGTCAGTATAGAAGCATATCTTTATAAAATTATGCACTATTTGAGCCTTTAATTTTTTTCTTTCTTTTAGATTTTGGAGTATTTATTAATTTTAATTCATGTGTTAACATTTTGGTTACCATTCGGTTTTATGTGCTATATATTAGTTTATTTAAATTTAGGTTGTTAAAACAATATTTCACAAGGAGAAAATAAATTACTTTGTTAGTATTCTGCATGAAACTTTATTAATATTTTCTTGTATATGTATACTTTGAGGTAAATTGAAATCCGTATTATGCAATGAAAATTTGCTGATTGTCTGTTGAGTAACTATTTGTAGTATACATTACAACTGTAATATAAATTCTCATTATTGCTTTATATATGTACCTTTTTAGCAAAAATTCTAAAGGATTCAAACAAATATTTTTTCTTAATATTTTAATTATAAATTATTTAATTTTTAATATTTTTTAATATTTTATTTAATTTTTTAATAGTTTTAATTAATAATTATAATTTTTTTAAATATTCTGTGTGATTTCCAGAATATATTAATAATTTATAATTGCAAATAATCCTCCATTCTCACATTTAAAAATCCAACACAGAAATTCATATGGAGTTTTTTCATTATTTTAAGTCCTTCAACCTTTGGTTTAAAATCAGAAGAAAAACTTCAGGTACTCGCATTTTGTCTAAAACAGCTTTTCCATGGAACATGGAGTTTTACTGATGTTACAAAAATTTCTTTTTTGTTCATATACATCCTAAATAGTTTCACTTTTATAAGCACAATGGTCCAATACCAGAGTTTTATATTGCATGCACAACTATTATAAAATATAATTTTTATTTAGAAAGTACAATTGTTTTTTAAGTTATTTTTTATTTGAATTTTTGAAATGAAAAGTAAAAATTTTGAAGTAATATGATAGATGCAAATTTCTTTACCATAAAAATTCATACTAGATAATTTCGAGCTACAGTTGATTTTTAAAGATTTTTTTTAGCATTTTATTTGTCTGTGCATGCCCCCCCCCCTCTTTCTGTCTGGCCTATATATTATGCCTTTTATATTACTTTTTCTACAGCCTCCCACATATATGATGGCTTGTGGGTATTATATGTTACACCCACCAGTCAGGTTAGTAGGTTCTTTTGCCATTTCCTTATAAACTTGCATATATGAAAGCGAAGGATGTTACTGAAATAAGTGACCTTGAATAACTTAAAATGATTCAAATTTTGCGAGGATCGCTAAGCAGGGACGGGCCAACTGGGCCCAGGGCCTCGGCAAAAACGCAGCTTCGTCTCGTTCTCGATTCAGCCGGTATAGGATAATGAATTGAATAATTTCAACGGTCAAATGTTTTTTCGGGTTGTATTCTCCGTAAAATTGTGAATTTCGGTCGATATGTGTCAACTGGTTATATGTGATGACCACTGTCCAAGTATAGGTCTAGACCTTCCACCGTATACCATTATTATTCAATCATTCAAAAGGGCGGTAGTCGGTCGAGCCGGTTTGTTCGATTGTAAGTCATGGACATTTATTTGTTTCGGATTATTGTTTGTACGAGTATTTGACAACGTATGCTATGTACTGGTTACTTTTAAGGAGTCTACATTTGTGTAGAGGCCCAGGGCCTACTTTTTCGTAGGGCCCAGGGAATCTTAAGACGTCCATGTCGCTAAGTACTATATTCAATACATTTGTTTTGTGGCTCATATATAAAATTATCAGTTTCCCGGGGAGAGAAATAAAGGAAAAATATTTTTTTCGCGCGTTTTTATGTCTAACGGCGATGACGCGTTTTTTAGCTTGACATTTTTTTCCCAGTGTTCCGGTGAAAGCGGTACAATTATTGAACTCTGTGTAACAAATCTTCTGCGATCTCGAGAATTTGTTTGATTTAAATTACTTTAATAAAGTTTTTTCAGGTAGCAAAAAATAAATATATATAAACAGATTTATATAAAAAAAATGTTAGTTTTCAAAGGAAAACATTGTGTATGTTTGTTTCAATCAAATCAGGAAAAATGCACACTATGTAAATCTTAGAAATGAGATAAAAAAAGACAAAACTAAAACAAAAAGATAACATGTTTTGCTAGATATATATGTAAACTGCAGGAAGTTAGAATTAGCAATATCAGATGGCATTGTGAAAGAGCCTATCATTATGTTGTTTGAAAAACTTCACTAGTGGTTATCCGTTTTAATTCTCAAGGTCAATTACGAGACTTAAGAAGAAAAAAGTTTCGTGCTTTAATTGACTGAATGGAAATCGCACAGTTTTCGCTCTGCTGTTCAAAAGAAAGGTTCGTCGTCATTGTCCAAATTTGTTTTTCGACGTTGTAAAATTTAGTGAGAAATGCATAATTTTTAGGTAGTTTGTCACGTTGCTGTTATGCAACAGACTACCGATAATAGGTTCATGATCTCGAAGGTATTTCCTTGTAACATACTTCTAAATTTTAGATAATAGTTGATCGTATTTGAGAATTGTAGTATGTGTTTTGAAAAAATAGCACGAACTTTTCCCCTCTTTCTTATCGTACTCTTTTTAAATTGATCAACTAGTAACCACATACTCAGGTTTTCATATTACTTTAGTACGAACAAAAATACTAAATGATTACATGATTGAAGTGAAATCGTAAAATTTACGAAGTTATTTCTCCGTGGAAGTTCATTATTGATATAAATGTTCTTGAAACATTCAGTTTTCCCTCATTCGTTGTGCTAAGGTGCAGAAAATTGTTGCAGTAGCCCACACACAATTATCGTGGCATTAAGCTTCGTGCGAGGCGTGTTAATGTGAAGCCGTGGGTTCGATTTCCATTTCTCTTGAAAGACAAGTGGTCGCCGCAGCCTAGTGGTCAAAGTAACGGACTCGTAGCTGGCTTTTCACGAGTTCGAGTCAAGAACCTTTGAAGGTTATGTAGTCACAGCGGACACATGAGGGAAGCTGGGTGGTCAGAGTGGACAGTCTTGCACCTATTGTGTTGTTTCCCTAATCAGTCGCATGTCATCTATAATGCAGTTTCGACCCTTCATTATACTGTTACTTACTATCAATTTTTAAATATTTCTCTGTAAGTTTTTATTGCATTTCGCTATATTTAAAATGCATTCGCACTATAATATCTTGACAATAAAATATAAATAATTAAATTTAATTGGCAAAAATGTATTTATCCTTGTATTTTGATAATCTAGTGCAAAAAGAGTTTTTGTAAAAAAAAAAAAGCGTTAGTCCTCATGAAAGATTTGCCACTTAAAATACTATTTTAAATTATATTTGGGATTTTTAAAAGCATTTATTTGCTTATTTATCTGCACCAGTTATCTGTTCTAAGATGGGGAAAAATTGTGTGCGCTCTAACCACAATGAGTTTCAGTGTCTGCTTTGAACACGAAATCTTATGTGTCCGCTCTGACCACGTCCACTTTACCCTCACTACCCTCTGCAGTCCCGCAGTACAAAGAGAACCGATACACATTGAATATGTCGAGGCTGAAATAGCCTCGTGGTGTGGACGTTAGAAGAGGGGATGCCAACTCAGGTGTCAATCTCGTCACTTGACCGTGGGTCAAAATTACCAGATCCGTCGCCCAAAGCCCTCAAGTAGCTGAATAGGGCGACATTAATATTCATTTTTTCTATTGAAGCATAAAAACGTATTGCTGCACATTTAATGGGACTGGGTCTGGTGGTGGTGGGGGGGGATCTTAAGTGGTGGAAGTTAAAAAAAGAAATGATGTATTAAGTCGTATGTCACCATCGTTACTTGATTGCAATTCAAAATTCCAAGATCCAAACCCAATAGCTCTCGTGTAGTTTTAGAGCACAGGTTCCCAAAGTGATTCTGTAGCTGTTGAGGTGGTCCATGGAAAATTAAAATTTAAGGGTGCGTGAACATCGTTGAGGGAGGGGTCCACGAAAGTCTTGATGTAAAGTAAAATATTTGCAATCCATTTTACTATTATGAAATTTTAGTTTTTCGTAATTTTTACATGTTAGAAAACATTTAGATTAAAAATTTTAGAATTGTATTCTTTAGAGATATGCACATAAAGTACAAGTAATGAGTAGCATCGCACGGCGAAAGTCTTGCCGATCGCGAGTGCGCCCGTCTATGCAGATTTAAATAGGGGGAACTGTAAATGTTATAAGCTGTATGAATTATGGCAGTATATGAGAATCATACATCAAATCAACAGTTTAGTTTTGTGCATGATCCCGATATGCGACGTGAATGCAACAAATTTTTCTAAGTTTTGTACTCAGAGCAGTATTATTCTTTGTATTGTTGAAAATATCAACATATCTCATTGGTTCACCTATCTTTAAAAAAAAAACAGGTTCTATATATTTTTTTCTTTTGAGGTAATATTTATTCAAAAGTTATAATTTGAATAAAGCATTGTGATATCTGAAGCAATATTTACTTTCGCATCTACGTTTACCATTCAGAACATCAAATTAAAATTTTTTCTGCTAAGCATTGAAATAGTTATTTCATTTAAGGGGGGGGGGGGGGTCATGGCCAAGTTTTAGCTATTAAATGCCCCTGAGCTCAGTGAGTTAAGGAATCACTGCTTTAAAGCAAAAAGCTTTTTAAAACCAATCGAAGGCTTATCTGACAGTTAATCAACCTGACCCAAATGATCGAGATCACAGTAATCCGGTTGGTAAAGTAGCGAACTCATTAAAATAAAGGGTGGTGGTGATTTAGACACACTTCCGCGTTGTCAGGCCGATGCACTGTGATTCTATTGGGGTTTAGAAGTCTTCGCGTTCATGTAAAAGTTGAGAAATTGTTGTGTCAGAGCTCGAATGTAGTTCTCGTCTTTTGACTGTGGTTCGAAATTACGAGGCTCGCCGCCAGTAGCACTCGTGTTGGTTCGAGTAGGACATTGATTAGAATCGATTTGAACAATTTACCTACATTTTTAATTAGTTCAATTTTTGCTCTTTGAAGTACTAATTTCGAAAAAATCTAAGCCCACGGTTAACTGCCTAAAAGTAGTGAAAGTCACACTCGAACTCTTTCCATGCAAAACTGTGGTCATGACCACGAACTTGTGGTCAGAGTTGTCGATTCTTTGGTTCGCGCGAGTTAAAACCCCCGTGTATGGGGGTAGCTACATGTTAAATCTCTCGGGGCCCTAAGTGTTTACGTTGGTGTGGTGTGAAGAAGAGTGGAGTGCAATTCTCATTATTTGGCCACGGTTCAAAATTACGAGGACTGTCTCAATAACCCTTGTGACGTTTATAGCAATCAACCACAAAAAGATGAGTGCGAAATTTGTCGTTGACCTGCTAGCTTAATTCTTGAGGGTGCTGGACTAGACGCAAATCTGAAACCATTTTTTTTAAACGTTGCTTCAAACGTAAGTCGTTTCCTGGATTTAGAGTGATATTTATTTAGCTGAATATCAAAGAAAAAATAAGAACTTGTGAAGCAAAGTGCAAAAAAAAAAAGAAAAACTAACAGATTTTCTAAAGATAAAGCCGGTGCTGCAAAATATTTCGTAAAACAGTTTGTCTGCTCAAAACGTCATTAGCAGACGGAAAATCTTTTTTTGAAATCAAGCTTAGCGGATTTTGTACATCTTCCAGATGAGGACGGCGATTTTCATTCATCCTTCTGAAAGCAAATGCGTTTATTATCAACAACTATCAATGGATAATTTAATATTACTTCTAGTATTTTTGAAGTTTTTTTTTTTTTTAATCTTTTCTGAAATATTGAAAACTTTATACAGTTGATGTTTCGTCACTTTTTACTCGGATTTTGATAAACTTTTCAACCCTTATAACAAATCGTACTTTTTTTTGTACGGATATTTTCGAAATGTGTGTCGTGGCTGCGGTGCCCTTGTGGCCAATGTTATGAACTCGTGACTGGTGTCATGAGTTAAAGTTCAATGCCGCTAAAGACCCGCCGTGTGCAGGGGGCCGGTGCACGTTAAATCTGTCGAGGCTCAACATCCTATCGTTGGTGTGGTGGGGAAGTTAGGGGAAAAGGTTGTCAACTCTGGTGTCATCCTCGTCACTTGAAAATGATTCAAAATTACGAGGTCCTTCACCAACAGCCATCGTGCTGCTTTATAGTACGACAATAATACAACTCTTCACTCCAGTGGCGTAACAGAGAATATAAGGGCCCCAAGCTGGGTTTTCCCATCGGATTATAAAACCATAACATAGCTTAAGCTGGAGTTGCGTGGGTGTACATTACACCACTGTCTCACTCACTACTGCGAAAAAGAGTAGTTTTCTTTTCACACTTGTGCCTACTGCGCATTTAGGTCATTTTGTATTGCTTTTGCATAAAATTACAACTTTAAATACGAAAAATATAATGCAAAAATATTTTTTTCAAACCAGTTTTCGGCAGATAAGGGCAGGGTGGAGCCGCTTTTCTATTGGATTAAATAAACTTCAGAGTATTAAGAAAATCAACCTGTTCTAATTCCATTAGCAACCTGTGTTTTGTTCACCAATTCCTCCCCCCCCCCCTGTCCCGACTTGATAGAAGAAATTGAAAAGAGACTTTAAAAAAAAATTATTTTGAGCTTTAAATATCTAAACCTGAAATGCTTATCTTCGAAAAAATATATGAATATCAGACAAAAAGAGAACCGTTAAGATAAACACGTGCAAAGAGGGAAGAGGGGGGGGGGGAACAGAACGTAAGCAGTGCGTCATCCTAAGTTCTTGTAATCTGTTTAGCGCGCGGAAAGAAAAAAATGTGTTTGTATAATCGTACGAAACCGCTGCACTGGCTCGGAAAATGATAGGTTTGCCATAATGAATAAACCGTGACAATTTGTTGACAGTTTCTTTGAGAAAAAAGAAAAAGACGTGTGCTTTTTAAAACAATGTTTTACTTGAGTTTGAAATAAATTTTAAATTGAACGCAGCTGGTCTTAAAGTGATGTAACCGCGCTAGACCTCGCGATACTGCTTGTTTCGGTTCTTGCAAAATCTCGACTTCATTGTTGCGTTATTTATTTTTTTTAACAAGAGAAAGAAGTTTTTTACCATTTAAGTTTAAAAAAATGCACACTTTATTTATTTTGACCGGATGTTGATGTTACTTTGTTTCAATTAGTGCAGTGTGATTAAATACTTATTAAAATACTCTTGTTCAAAACTATTGTTATTGAAAGACACGCAAGTCTAATTTGCGCCCAATCCAATTTAGTCTTCCCGCCCTCTTTTTAATACTGAGTTCGAAACGTAATCATTTTTTTTTTTCATACAGAATATTTTAGAATAAAGTTTTGGATGTGCATGTGAAGATTTTTCATATTTACTTTATTTTCCCTCCTATATTGATTGATATCTCTATTTTTATGCAAAATTCAGTATTCTTTCGAAAAATAAGATCTAATTGAATGTTTTAAAAATATTTGAAGTATTCTGTGTTTTAAGAGAGAAAAAATAGCCGGATGTGTTTTAATATTATCATGAAATGGGATTTGTGTTCAGCTTCCTCATACAAAAATTTGTAACAAAAGTAAAAATATATAATTTTCTGGTTCATGGGGGCATGTTTATTCCCTTAGAATCGAGTAAAATGGTATTTTATAAAACTGAATCTGTGGCAGGATATTAAGTCTGAGATTAATACAAAGTTTTTTCATCTAAACCTGCAACTGTTATTTTTCATGTTTATTTTTGTTGAATTTGTAGATTCAATCAACATTCCTTTTATTTTTCATATTTAATCCAAGGAACTGTTTAGTGTTGCTAGCGCATCACGTAATTCTGTTCCCGAGGCAGCCAAGTGACTATGATCGCGAACTCCTGATCGGTTTTGCATCGGTCCAGTCGTGACTTTAAATCCTGGTCCTCTACACAAGACCAATTGTGTAGAGGGACCAGTGCATATTAAATCTGTCAAGGCACAAATTCATCACGTTGGCTTAATATGTAAGTTGTGAGATTGGTGTGTTATTAGTTTGCATCAGTTGACCGAGGTTCAAGATTACAAAGTTCGGCGCCAGTTGCATTGCCCTTGTGTGGCTTCAATATCACATAATTTTAAACCGATGATGGTGGCAACGACATGCACGAATTAACACCCTACTCTTGTTTTCCTCCCCAGCGTGAAAATTTCAATATACTGAGCGTGATCCTCTTCAATTTCAAAATTTTACCCGTTATGTTTTATAGACATTGCTACATAAACTTTACGAATTAGTTACTTTGTACATTGTACCTGACCATGGTTATGGTCACGAAGTCGGAGTGTCGCTTGTTCGAATCCTGATGCCACTGAAGATCCGCCGTGTTAGAGGGACCGATACACGTAAAATCTGTTGAGGCTATGTCTTTCCATCGATGTGGTGTGGTTATTAAGAGAGCCTTGCCAGCTCGGGTGTCGTCCTAGTCCAGGAATGGCGAACCTTTATGGATCAGCGTGCCATTTTTTTCTGAAGAAATGTTTACTGAGGTATAAAGACGGGCCATCAAATAAGTTTGACTTGTTAGTACTTAGTTTTATTTTCTCAATAATCGCATCTCAAATCTTAGTATTTACTACGAAAAAATACATTTTGCACTGTATTGTTGTAAATGTTTAGTTATAGGTGTGATTCACACACACAAATTGAAATAACATTAATGTAGCTTCTGTTGCAGATTGTGGCCGCGGTAGCCAAGTGGTCTGTGCATCGGATCATGGCTAGCGTGTCGTGAGTTCGAGCCCAGTACCACTGAAGACCCGCCTTGTAGGGGATCGATGCACGTTAAATCTGTCGAGAGCTCAAGCGTTCTCCCGTTGGTGTGGTGTAGTAGTTGGGAGAGGGGTGCCAGCTCAGGTGTCGTCCACGTCACTTGACCATGGTTCAAAATTACACGGTCCTTCGCCAAAAGCCTCCGTGTATATCTTAACAGTGCGACGTTAATATCCACTCACTCACAGTTACTGAACATATGGATTGTAGCAAAAAGGTGAAGGACATTTAAATCTGTTGGCACCCGTAGTCTTTACGTTGGTGTGATGTGGAAATTTGGGGAGAAGAGTAACAACTGTAGGTGTCGCTCTTGTCACTAGTCCGTGGCTCAAAATTAGTAAGTACGTTGCCTTTAGCACTCTTGTTGATTCGGAGTGCGACGTCAATAAACAATATGCGATTGTTCATTGAATGTTTTCCACTTAGCCCCGCGCATGCGGTGGGAAAGTAGAAGCACAAATAAGCAAATCCCCCCCCCCCCCCAATAAGTAAATCTTTCCTAAACACACTGACATGTCATTTTATTGCATTCCAAACCATTCGAAGTATTTCGTTGATAGCAGCTCAAAGAAATCGTATTTCGAAAAAGTGTATATATACGTCCGAGACACACAACGCACCAGTTGATCAAGGCGGATATATACACCGGGGGCAGTTACTCCATCCATAAAACTTATTAAAGAATTTTAAAAATCGATTACCTCTTGGCAGTGACGGGCACAAGAGTGGGGGGTTGACCATACCCTTGTACCCCACCAGATTTTTACTACACTCACTCCACCTTGTACCCCACGTTTCGCTTATGCGTTTTTTAGAATCTAACCCCCTACCACACGCATAAGAGGTCTGTGTACGCTACATTTTAGCAAATTCAAAGTTTTCTTGATTATAAGATTAAGTGTTCAATTATTAAGTACAATTTAATACAGTTAAGTACAATTTAAATACAGTGCACAATTATAAGATTAAGTGTTCAATTACTTTTTCTTTCTTTTTTTTTTCTTCCTGCTCTGTCTTTATTAATCTTTAAGTTTCTCGTGGTTTTTGTTTTGAAGTGCTATTGTAAAATTTGTTGTTAGAGATCAGAAATGTAAAGAAATATTTTTGTTCAAATGAAAATAATTTTTTTTTTTTTAGTTGAATTGGGTCATGATTTTGACATTTGTTTGCAGAAATTATAAAAACGGACTTCCAATTTTTAATTGAATTAAGACGGATCGTGCGGAGTAATAAGGAACGTTATCCGCAAAATGAGAAATTAAACTTAAGAGCACTCCTTGTCATGATGTCGAATTATGGCGCGAAAAATCTTATCATTTGACATGGTTTCAGAATTCTGAGGTCCGTCATCAATAACTCTCATTTAGCTGTAGTATAACGTTAATGAAAAAGCAATAATTTAATTCCCTTTGGAAATATCACTCTTTTTTTGTAGTAAGTGCCTCTAATCCAGCGATACTCAACATGCGGGCCGCATGCTGCCCACCGAGACTTTTTAAGTGGCCCGGTCTGGGCCCATTGCTCCGAAAAATTCACTTAAGAGCAATATATTAAAAATTTGGTATCAAGAAATCAAATATATCAATTTTGCTTTTTGTTGTCAATGTCGTACGAGTGTGAATTGATATTCTTTTTTCAATTTGTAACGGTTACGGTTAGTGATAACAGACAACAGTGGAGTAGGGACAGTTTTGTGGGTGGAACTAATTTTTAACTATCTTTCATACCTTGCAAGCGAAAAATATCCGAAGAAAATTTGGGAGGTTCACTATTTTGTAGTGAAAAGATTGATTGATTCAATATTGAAAGGGGGGGATTCAATAATTGATTGATTTGTCACTAAAGTGCAGCATTAAAAAAAATACCAATAAAGAGGAATCATTCAATAACACTTTTCCTCGAAGATCTCTTTCAAGAAGTAATAAATAGGCTTTCTTGAATAATCTTTGCGACAGCAACAAAGTGTTTTGTCAGTGGTAATGTCACAGCGGTAACAAAGACATTCCTATGAAGTTTGTTATATTATTGGTAATCATATGAAACCGTTAACGATGCAGAAATTGGAAGGAGTGTTTCTTAAATGCTTCTAATTCAGGGTTAGTGACAAAAATATAAAAAACTATAATTACAAAAATCAAAACAGAAGTTCAAATGTTTTGATCAATTTTCCACGGTAACTGTGGAAACTAGATGAAGAGTACCCCCCCCCCCCTTTCTTTATTCTCATTATGCGGCCCATCGTTAAATAGCTGATACAGTCGACTCTCGATAATTCGAAGTATATGCTCAGTCCCTTGAAAAACTCTTGATATTTCGAACTAAAACAATACGTTTGGGTTCGAAGTAAAATCTGTGGCTAGCCAGACTACAACACGCGATAATTCGAAGTTATCTTATAAAACTCTCGACAGTTCGAACACTCACTATCATGTACAGTCCTGTAGCAAACAGGTTGAAGATTACAAGTTTTGTGTTGTATTGTATGTGTCTCCCCTGTAACGTAGCCCTTCAATAACCATATAACTGCTACCCCTTCTTAGAGTTTTCCAGTTCATCAGGAGAAAATAAACTTTTATTGCTTTCCTTCTTCAAGAAGACAATAGTCCAAGCCTTCCATATCTTTCGCTTAACACGTGACCTTGCTACACATGTGTTCAGAAAAGATGGTCCATTATTGAGAATTAGAGATGCGTAGGATTGTGTGGGAATGTATTAAATGTATTCTTTTAATACTGGACATTTAACTTATGATACTATATAAATATTAACATATGTACTTTTTAAAAATTACTTTAAAATAATTTAATACATATGTACAGTTGTTTTTATTACATAGTTACAAATGTGTTTATAAAAAATTTTAATGTGTTAGAAAAAAACATCTTTTCGAGTATTTTGGGAGTTTTTTTTCTACCCTCTTGATAATTCAAAGTTTTTCGTTGGTCCCTTCAACTTCGAATTGTCGAGAGTCGACTGTATACCTCTGCTCTAATCGTACGGATGTGTGAATCGCAAATAGCCAGGTACGGTTATGAAAAATATGCTTGTGGAATCACTTGCCCGTGTCTCTACCTCTTCAGTAAACTCTAGTTAAAATAAATCTTTCGCCTTCGTTTCTGTTTGAAAGGATTTGCATATCCATTCCAGACGTGCAGCCGTTTGCTACAGTTCTGTCTGCATATGTCCGTACTCTTCATCTTATTTATGTTCAAAGGCGAATGTAGATCATGGCTAGAGAAAGCAGGTTTTTCCAATTCACTCTCTCTTGCCAGTTAAAATCTTTTTTCTGTATCATAAGTAATGGATTTTTCTCTGGTTCATCGTACAGTATACGATATGGCGACTAATAAAATGCGAGACGAAAAAGTCTAAGCTTGGAGATATTACATTCATTTATTGGGTCTAATGTCCCCCCCCCCTTCCCCACGCATGTTTACGTGTTTTACAAACATGCAAGTTTTCGAAAAAAAATTTTCAGAATTTAAAATTTATCTATGCGGAAAAGATGTTCTCTGGGATATAGAAGGGAAAATAAAATAAGTCTTAATGTTAAGTACTATCACAAGGGGAAGTGTGTTTAGATCAGAGGTCGGCAACCTATGGCACGCGGCCATAAAAAAAAAATCTTGAAGTTTTTGTTTAAAAAAAACCAGGCATTTTTTAGTTGTTTTTAGCTCTTTTTGTGGTGAGGGAACATTTAACAACTTCTTTAGTATTAAATTTTGAAAAACTTACTATCGAAGTATTACAATGCATGTGCTTTTCTCACTTATCAGTAGCCATCACTTTTGGTTATTTAAATTGTAAAAAAAATTATATTTTGTGTGAATCTGTGAAATTACCCAACCAAAATTAAATCTTTTTCCAAATTTTTTGAAAGTCGACACCTTCTGTGTCAAGATTAAATTCTGAAACGACTTTTTAACTTTTTCTTCTAATCTCCATACTGTAGAATATTTTTGCCGCACAGATAAGTTCCTATAAATTGTTTTTTCTCCATATGACCGCGATCTAACTTCTACGATCTATGATCCAATTTTGTATTGAATGAATAGCCTTGAGTCTTACTGCCTTTTTTAATATCTTTTCAGGGTTTTTTCCCCCAATTAAAAATATCTTGCACTTTTTTGTGTTTAACATCTGTGGAAGAACTGTATTTTATCCCTTTAGCTTACATACACACATTTCGATGCGAAATATAATAGAATATTGCAAATTCTTTTATTGTCTTCCATTTCAAACACTTCTACTAATACATTGCATACGGGTATATTTCGCCGCTGACTTGTATATGTATCGGGCGTTTATTCGTAGCAATATTAAATAAGTTTTTTACTTGACCCGCTCTTTATTGAATGACTGCTTTAAAACGTGGTGTACACTGCCTTACTATATAAAAAGCAAATTTGTTTGTAGGATCCTTATTTGATTACGCTCCTGCATGTCCTTCATGCAAAGTCTCGTACACTGTGCGTCACATTTTAGTTGATTGTCCACTTTTTAATTGTCATCGCATCGCATTTTTTCATGCATCTGTTTTATTCTTGTTTGGAGAAACCCACCACCACACACATCACCACCAAAAACAATTTGCCTTTCCTTTAAAAACTGGGTTTTTATATTTAATTTGATTTGTGCTTTTAATTAGTCTTTTAATAATTTATATGTATGTATGCATGTCTATATATTTATAAGTATATATATGTGTACATATAAATTTTTTTTAAAATCATATAAAAGTATAACGAGTGTTTGGTGCAGTTGGGCCAAAATTGACCCTTGCGCCATTAAACTATACACACACTCACTCATTCCTCATCTGATTAGTAGAGTTCGTTTAAACTTTAAATATTTAATATGTAGTTCTTATTTTGAGGATCCATCCGTTACGTGAAAGCTTAAAGTTCCCCTTAAATTTCAAAATGCACACATTCAGTTTCAGATTGCAGTGAACGAAGGGTCATGCTGACAAGCTTGTGGGTGGCATCTCCAGAGTTGAGTTCTAGTGCAACTGAAAATCCGCTGCGTGATAAGGCTGATACACGTTAAATCTATCGATACTCGTCCCTCGCGTTGACCTGGTGTTAATGGTTTTGGAGTCTGGGATGTCACCCACGGCACAAAACCGTGGTTCAAAATTAGGGTGGGTGTCCTGTAGCCCTCTAGCAGCTTCAAAGTGCGACGTTAATAAA
Organism: Trichonephila clavata; assembly: GCA_019973975.1. Classification (NCBI taxonomy): domain Eukaryota; kingdom Metazoa; phylum Arthropoda; class Arachnida; order Araneae; family Nephilidae; genus Trichonephila; species Trichonephila clavata. The sequence continues at coordinate 59,707 of BMAO01016917.1, read as the reverse complement.
AAAAAATCGGATCATTCTCCAAAGATTTGTCATTTGGATAAAAGAAACTAGTTCATATTAAATGGGAAAAAACTTACCCTTAAAATCATATCATAGCTTGATGTAGGAATTCGAAGGTACGAAACTGATATGTGAACGTGATTCAAATATTATGAAGTCCGTCATCAATCTCTCTTGTATGATACATAATAAATGTATTATACTGGGTGGGGCAAAAAAAGTGGCCCGGAGAATAGAGTTCCAGGTTACAAAGAAATGAAGATAGTTCGTTAACCTGCTTATGCAGCAGATGATGAAAATGACCACTATTCATCTCATGGCACCTTGAGGACCTGGTCAGCAAGTTGCGGAAGATAAATCGAATCGGGTTTGCCGAAATTGCTGTAATCTAATCAGAAATGTTCCAATACAGTTCTTAAAGACCATGATTATTGTTGTAATACGCCTTAGACTTGAGTGTGCCCCAAAAAGCAACCGCACACTAACAGATCAGGTGACGTGGGGTGGGGGTCCAACTAGGGCCGAGACCAAACTGACCTCTGCTAATAACCCTATTCTGGAGTGAAGATTGGGTAAATTTGAACCGTGGTTTGACGAAATGTTTGGACACTTCACCATCCTGTTGATCTTTTCCTCCTCAGTTAAGGCTGCCACAAATGGATTCAAAATGTTGGAAATGTATCGCTCCGAATCTGCCTGTCTGATGAAAGAACATGGGAACAATAATGCGGCGTGCAGACACTGCACATCAAACACCCACCTTCTGATCATGTAAAAGTGTGTGGTGGAAGTTATGCTGATTCTCCGCTGCCCAAAACATATCATTCTGTGAGTTGACATGACCAGTCAGGTGAAACCAGGCCTTATCAGTAATTTACAAAAAAAACCCATTTCCAAGCCATTCATTGTTATCTCGGTAAACAATCAATTGGTGAGCGTATCATATTCACATTAAATTGTATCCACTCGTCCGGGCCACTTTTTCCTCAAACTGTATAAATTCTAACCAAAACCACAATTTTAAAATCCAGTATTCCGTCGTCAATGGGACAAATTCATAATTATCGCATGATTAAAAGGCAAATACTTAATTCTCAATTGAATTCAAAAATGGTATTAGCTTTAAATTTGTTCTACTTGTAAAATTTAGATAGAATTTAAATTGGGTAAAGATGTTTAAATATTGCAATTCTTCAAAAAAAAATTCAAAATTAAAAAAAAAATCTTATATTGCTTGTGTAATTTTAGAACAAGTGAACTTCGCTTACCTATATGAATTATTATTGTTGACCAGTATGTTCTTTATAAAAAGTTTCCGCAAAAAGCAAACGTTGGCTACAGCGAAGCTCATGAATTGATTAGCTGGAAACACGTGATTGCAGTTTTCATGTAACTATAACGTCACATGAATTTAGCCCAAAAGCTACTGTGCAATACATGTACTGAGGAACATTAATTCACCGGGACCATATGAGTTAATAGTGCATCTTTAATGCCGTAACATTAACACATGCACGATAAAAAAAATGGTAATATCTTCCAGTTTAATCTGTATGTGTTAAATATGTTTTAAGGAAATTAAAATGATTAGAGAGATTTTTATTTTTTCTGTACCGTTAGAATTACTCCCATAAGGCAGTGGATCTTATACTGTGGTCCACTGGCCCACGGGGATCCCTAGCCTCTAAATCGAGCAGGCTACAAATAACGGGCTAAGTTCATGACGATCACATAATAAATGTAGTCTCGTTTTTTGCCTTGAATTCAAAGATAATATTAGACTTGTACTTGTGTTGTTGTTGCTTATGCCACCTGTCTGACGTAGTCAGATCGAGGCCCACGAAATTCATCATGGCAACGGGCTAGAGATATGTCTGTCATTAGCCTAAGCTTTGAGCCCATGAAGGTGGCATCGAACCCAGGCCTTCCGGTCTGGCGGCCGATGCTCTAACTACTAGACTACCCACGGCCCCGTAAACTTGTACTTATTGTAATTGTACTTGTAAAATTCAAATACAGTTTCAAATTTTAATATTTGAATATCTTAAGCAATTTATTAAATTCAAAAAGTTTTTCAAAATCTAAGAAAAAAATTGTATTACTCGTATACGGATATTTTTAAATGAAGTGCATTTTGTTTATCTACGTGCATTATTAATTATGCTCTTATTAAAGAAAAATTTCCGTGAAAAATCAAAAGCTGGCAATGTGAAGCGCATGAAGTGATTAACTGGAAACGCGCGATAGCAGTTTTCATGTGTGAATTGTTTTGATAATAATGAATCGTATCAATGTAAAATTTGTGTCTTTTTTTTTTTAATAAAATTTTTAATAATATGGCTGCTTTGAAAGATATGAGGTACAAAATAAAATTTCAACATCTAATAATTTGGTGTTTCAAGTCATTAAAAAGGATCCAAATCAATCATTTATGTTCCTCAATGAGTGGTCATCGGAGAAAATCTTGGCTGGTATGAAACAAAGGATTATCTTTCTTTTGAAATCTCCATCTTTGTGAATTAAATTTACTATTGTAGATATTATGTTGTTACGGATTTTGTATAATGAATGCTTAAAATAGTGTAAATTTATATCAAGATCTGTCAAAATCCAATTCAGGATTTTTCTGTGTCTAAAACGCGAAAATATTAATTCTAAGCTTAGTTGTTTTTTATTGTATGGCGTGTAAAATTAATTATGTGCCTGAGTTTCATTCTGCCAAAGCACTAGGTTAAATTCATATGTGACGTCATAGTCGCACGTGTTTTCAGCCTAACAGTTCATTTGTTTGGCTATTGCCAACTTTTGCTTTTTGCAGAATCTTTCTTTTAAAAAGTACATATTTGTCAGCCATAACTCACCTAGGTATAAAGAAAATGCACTTAAAATGTGTACACACGTATAATTTAAGAATTTTTCTTTTATTTTGAAAAACTTTTTGAAGAATCTCTTATTAAATTTGAAATTTTTTCATATAAATTTTTATTGGTAAAATAAGTATAATTCTAATGTCAGTTTTGAATTCGATGGAGAACACACGTGAATGCGTTTATCACGTTACCATCATGAATTTAGTAAATTGGCTCGGTCTTGCTTTACTTTAAAACTACTCTAAAAAAAAAAAGTACTGTTCGTCGGGCGCAAATCTTATTGCATTTTTCTCAAGGACACGCAAACATGCACGTTAAAATCGCCATTGCTAATTTTACTGAACTGTTACTGAAAACTGCGCTGAAATCAACGAAAAATGGTTGCAGTTGGCGATATTTCGCCTTTATCTGGCTGACTCATTTTGTGATTTTTCACTGTTTTTATTAACTCGCTTTCTTGTCTTTCCGGGTGGAATTTTGTAATTGATTTTAAACTAACTTTCCAATGAGCTAGAGACTTGAAATTTGGACCATAGATGAGAAGTGAATGACTATGCATGAAAATGTAAAAGGAAGTTCTAGTCTCGAACCCGAGCCCCCGAAGAGACTTGTATATCTGTCGGGATGGAATTTTGAAATTAATTTTAAACTAACTTCCGGATGAACTAGAGACTTAAAATTTAGACCATAGCTGAGAAGTTGATGACGATACATGAAAATGTGAATAAAAAAAAATCAAGTCTTAAACCCGAGCCCCCGAAACGATGGGCCCAGTGGTCTAGGCATCGGATCGTGGCTGGCGTGTCATGAGTTCGATCCCAGTACCACTGAAGACCCGCCGTGTAGGGAAGCAATGCACGTTAAATCTGTCGAGAGCTCAAACGTCCTCCCGTTGGTGTGGTGTGGTAGATAAGAGGGGGGTGCCAGCTCAGGTGTCGTCTGCGTCACTTGGCCATGGTTCAAAATTACGCGGACCGTCCCAAAAGCCCTCGTGTAGCTGAACAGTAGGACGTTAATATTTACTCACTCGACAGGGGCCCCCGTAAATCCGGAATGTGCACTAATTTACACGAACTAATACCACCTGTCGATTGCACGGGTTGAGTTGCGTCTACGTATTCAATTTCGTAGCTCGAGGTAGCCCCAGGTTATCATGTTTTTATTAACTCGCTTTCTTGTATGTCTGTCCGGGTGGAATTTTGTAATTGATTTTAAACTAACTTCCCGATGAGCTAGAGACTTGAAATTTGGGCTATAGCTTAGAAGTGGATAACAGTGCATGAAAATGGTTATAAAAACATGGTACATAAAAAGAATTTTTTTTTATTAGGAAAATTGTTATCGCCTGTGTGTGCTTTCGGCTAGCAAAACAGTAACTAAGCCTTATGTAAAAAAGGTCCCTTTTTGGTGCTAAAGTATTATCGCGACCGTATTGGTAATATGGTATGAAATGATGCACATGGTTGCCCATCCAGTGCTTACGACACATGCGAAATCCGAATTGAAAACTTGGCGAGTGATCTTGAAATTTAGCATTGTTGCAATAGTACGTAAGTACCCAGTTTTTTCATAGAAATATGAAAAACCAATGTTAGTTATTACATTATAAATCGATTTTAGTTTCATTGAATATTTCCACGAGTAAAATAAACATTTTCAAACAGTTTTTCAACTTTTAAAGTGTAAACTTGACTCCTTTAATGGTACTTTAGTTGGTCCTTTTGATTAGCTTTTAGGAAAGTATCTTTGTTGTGTTTTGATACATGTTTTTTTGAAATTATTCTTCATTTGGCGAGATAGAGAAAAAAATGAGTTAATTTTTACGATGCGCGCGCACACGTTGTCTCTCACTTTGGAAGTTACTGAGAGATCTTGGCTATATGGGTGTTGATCGAATTGGCTTGCCCCCCCCCCTCCATATGTATTTGATATCTATGTGCGTGTGGTTGGGATAGGGGAGGGCTTGCACACTAAAATATCAGTCCTCCATGTTATTTCTATGGGGTAGGAAATTTTCTAAAATACCACCTTTTTTGGTGCTAGGGGACTAATATTTGGGGGATCTTAAAAACTATTGTTATAAACCATATCTGTTGGGAGCCATTCCCACCCCCTTCCTCTACAGCTTTTTGACTAATATCTCAACACCCGAGCCTCACAGTCCATTCGGACCTGGCTCATTCAATCCCTCTTTATCTGCTCTTCCCGTTATTATAATTTCATGCTCATAGGGCTATTTCTTAAATAGTTTTTAATTGTTTTAAACTTTTTTAATTCACAGTATCTTGGCTCCTGTTTGAGTCTCGGACGAGATTTGGACCAACTGTTCCACTCGTCGAGACCCATCCAGTCATCTACTTCATTCCCATTGTGTAGGCAGGGGGAGGGCTTAAGCACAAATATTATGCTCCCATGTTTATCCTATGGGGACTGGAAAAAATTTCACCTCCCAAAGGAATTGAGCTTGGGACTCGATTTTTGGGGGTCCGCCATATTTTCGTATCAGCGCAAGCTTTACGTGGAATTGGCCCCCCTGTTATTGGTCCAATTATCCTTGTGCGGGGGTGTTTAAATTTATTTAAATCGTGATTATTATCTCGGGTTTGGCTGGCCCGATTGACTTAAGGTTGGTATCGTTCAACTCTGCTCGTGACCGCCTTTCGTCCTTGGCTCTGCTTGCCCTGCTCAAGATTTTTAGAATTTTTTTTTATTTTTATAACAAATAGAATACTTTTTACAATCTATAAAGTACCTATAACAAGTTGATTAAATTTAAATATTGTTCCAGGATATATTTTTCTAATAATGGCATGAGGTTCCTTCCAAATAACTTGTAGTTCGTAGGGTTCCTCAATTCAAACTGTGTTCCACTGAACCCTTGGGTTTCACAAGTCACAATTAAAAAAATTAAAAAGAAACATGTTTGCAAAATGGATTCACGTTCTGTATGAAATTTGTATAATTATAAGTATCTAAAGCGCATCTTATTCATTAAAACTGAAAATGTTATTCATATATAACTTTTTTTTTGCAAAACTTTTATTGTAATATAACAGAAGAATATTAAAACACACACACACGTTTTATCTTTGTATATATATACGAGGGCATTTCGAAAAGTAAAGATACAATAGCTCGCATTCCTTAAAAAAAACATTTATTTAGAAAACGTCAGTTACATCTTATTAACTGGATTATTTATTAGTTTTCGACATAATCACCCCCGTTATCCAAACATTTGTTAAGTCGGTGCACAAGCTTTTGTATCCCACAGTCATAGAAGGTTGCCGCCTGTTGTCGGAACCACATTTCAACTTCATCTTTGATCTTATCATCGTCGTGGAATGATTTTCCACCAAGATGTGACTTCAGGTAACGGAATAAATGGAAGTCGCTGGGTTCAAGGTCCGGGCTGTATGGCGGATGGTCCAATACTTCCCATTTCAATTGCTTGAGTAGTGCTTTGGTTACGAGCGCTGTGTGAGGCCGAGCGTTGTCATGAAGCAAGTGGACTCCATTTGTCAGCATTCCCCTGCGTTTGTTTTGAATTGCCCTTCGAAGACGTTTCAAAGTCTGACAATATGCAGCAGCATTAATTGTCGTTCAGGGAGGCATAAATTCCAACAGAAGTATGCCTTGTCTGTCCCAAAAAACAGAAGCCATGATTTTTTTCGCTGAAATCGAAGTTTTGCATTTCTTGGCTTTTGGTGAATTCGAATGGCGCCATTGCATTGATTGTTGCTTGGATTCAGGTGTATGGTGATAAACCCACGTCTCGTCACCTGTCACAATGTGATCAAGGAACTCGTCACCTGCTTCTGCATAGCGTGTGAGGAAGTCGAGTGCAAAGCCCATCCTTTTCTTTTTGTGTTCTTCCGTTAACATTTTTTAAACCCAGCGCACACACAATTTCCTGTACCCTAACTTGACAGTCACAACTTTATAAAGCGTTGTCATTGACACTTCCGGTATGATCTGATGCAATTCTTTCAATTTAAGACGCCTATTCGTACGAATTGCTTCCTCCGTTCTCTGAAGAAGGGCATCAGAGATCACAGATGGCCGACCTGTTCTTATTTCGTCATGAACATCGGTCCTACCTTCAGAGAAATGACGACACCATTTCGTTACATTTTGTCGATTCATAATGTTCCCATAAACAGAAACAATTTCTTTGTGAATATCCACTGGTCGCTGACCTTTTGCATGAAGAAAACGTATGGCGGAGCGCACTTCGCATTTGGTGGGATTCTGAATCGGCGCAGCCATTTTAAACACGACCAACTCCAACCAGAATCAACGTTAAAATGCCGAACGACCGCGAGGAGAAAGCTAACGGTTCAAGGTTAACACCTAAGTTGCCAACTTGCTCGCCAAAACTTTTCTTTTCCTCTGGCGTACGGTGTATCTTTACTTTTCGAAATGCCCTCGTACTTCCTACTAGATTATGAATATTCTATTGTTATTACTACCTTGGGATCCATGAGATAATTTTACACTCGTCAGCACAATATCTAGCAAAACTAAATTGTTTTCTAATGGAAAGTGTACCTTTTTCCATTTGTGGGGGGAAAACACACAAACTGAAGGAGAAGAAAGAACCTATCGGCATATCAACAAATTCGCGCGATGTTAAAATCTAAATTTTTAACAAGAACATCTCCTAAATTTTATATTACAAACTTTCTCATGCAAAATACACAGTACATCTCACACAGCTATAAACATTTTAATGCCATTCAGAAAATTATGTTTAAGTGAAATATATTTTTCAATGTGAGTGGCTACAAAACAAATTCAACTCAGAATACGTAATGCGATTGCGTTTAATTTCAATAGACCTAGACTACGACAGTTTGTGCGGGAAAAAGATCATTGATTCATCATATTATTATTGAATTATCTATGCTTGAATAGATAAAAAATAATGAAATAAATAATTCTTTCCGTTTTAAATTTTCACTCCAATGTTTGTAATTGGTCTAAATCTAATATAAAGATATGATTTTTATATGCAGCTCGCAGGATTGTAATGTTTTTCCGAAGTGGCCTGCAAGGTCATTTGGGTTGGCCATCCCTGTTCTAAGCCACTTGAGTGTCCAGCTTCTTTTTATTGTTCATGACATTTTTTGAACTTGGGAACCTTGCGTCTTTAGTCCTTCACAAACTTGAACGATGGGGGAAGAGAGCAATAAAAGAGGGTCAGTCGGTGTCATTATGTACCACGCTCACAGAAGAATGCCACTTTCGTCGATTCTACATCTGTGACTTCCAAATGTGGGGTGGAGGGCTGCAAGCAGCCCGTATGCCCAAAGACTCACCATAGAAGTCAAACTGGACCCCCACCAAACAAGAACGCAAAAGCCTCCTTTTCTTTAGTTTTGAACAAAAATAGAAAGGGGGAGAGGGGTTTTTGTGATTCGAGCGGTTGGGAACGAACAAAAGCCAGAAAAAGAGTATTTTTGGAACCTGGCATTATATCCATACACAATTCCAACTCACACTCTTTGATGACAACATCCAGTGGGTTCCGGTGGTCAAGTACCTGGGCTTACACTTAGATAGCAGACTAACTTTCAGAAAACACATCGACTATCTCTCAGAAAAGTTCTGGGGAAGAATTCATTTAGCTATCTCCCTTGTTGGGAGAAAGTCTCCTCTCTCCCTAGAAAATAAAGTTATTCTTTACAAGCAAATTTTGCGCCCAGTGATTACCTATGCCGCCCCTGTCTGGGGAGCTGCAGCCGCCACCCACATGAAAAAAATTCAAGTTGTTCAAAATAAAATACTTCGCATCATGACTAACGCACCTTGGTACGTTAGAAATGATGTGATACACAACGATTTACACATGGAGCCGATATCTAGTTTCATCACTAAGTTAGCTAGGAATGTTTTTAGATCTATTGAAAATCACGATAACCCCATTATCAAAGCACAAACATTATTTACGTATCCACATCCTAAATTAAATTATGCATATGCTACCACAAAGTGGGCCTTGCCTCTTAAACCTCCTTAATTACTACATAAAACACTAATTTTATACATTTACAACATCAAACGCTCTACTGCACCGAAACTGACTCGTAGTGAACTGTCACTGCTCGCCCGCTCATGATTGATTGTCTTCTTTTTTGTATGGCGATCGTTTCCCTTCCTGACTTCTTCCTCCATTTCCACGCCCAGCTCCACTAAGGGTGGTCGCTCGGGCTGCAGTCCGTTGATTTTTTATTACTCTCCATGGTTTTCCTATTCTTCTCACACTGAGTATAAGCGCTTCGCGCTGGGACTCGATAATTCTAATTTTCGTTTCGTTTCCATACACAATAGTCGGAGGAACATATATGGGTAAAGCAGAGGATAAGTTACCGCTGATTTTTAGTGGAGATTTCAATGTTAATTTCAACACAGAAAATGCTAGGGAACTTATCAAATTCGTACGTGAAAATTTAAATCTGTCAATGAATAATGACCCTGTAGTTTCTACAACTTTCATGGTACAACTATTGATGCTGTATTTGTACGATATTTAGACAATGTTTCTACAAGACTATTTGTATCACTTTAGCTACACACCATAAACCTCTTGTAACTCGCATGTCTACTGAACTCCAACCAATAAACGTGAGTTAAATAATAAATATCAATATGTATACGTTGCATGCTAAAAATTGTCAATTTTTTTTAATTATGTAGAAATAATTTTTTATATGATATTTAAATAAGCTTTATTTAACTAGATAATGCGTTATAGTAAAACTTTCAATGTATTAAATACCTTTTTTCTATTATTAGTGTCGTTTTTTCTACAAATGTAGGATAACGCGAAGGATAAAATTTTTAGAAAAATCTTTATCTTGTTACGCCAAAAGAAGTATAACTTCTTACGTGCGTACATAAATACACACACGCACTTTTTTTTAATTAGGATTTATTTCCAAGGAGTATTTAATGTAATATTCAATTCAATGGATCAGTTATAACAAACTGCTTTCCTTTAATTATAGATTTCCTCAATTTTAGCATACTTGGATATTTGATTATCGTGACCTGGCATTGTGATTATACGTAGAATTTTCAAAACTAGTCCAACTCTTCTGTCTTCATAGACTGAGAGTTTTCTTAAAGTCAAAATTAATTTTAAGACATACAAAACTTACGCTCTATATAAAACAATCATTAGACCCGTACTGCCTATGGATCTGAAACTTGGACTTTTGACTAAATCACAGACTAAACAGCTAGCCATCTGTGAACGAAAAGTTCTTAGATATATCTTTAGTGGTGTGAATGATAAGAGACAACATAATTTTGAATAATAAAAACTATTTAAGGAAGCAGATGTCATTTAATTCATCAAGATTGCTCGTTTGAGGTTTGCGGGCCACAATATTTATACTAATGGGCTCGATTCATGACGGTCACGTGTTCTCCATTAAATTCGAAAAATACATCAAAAAATAATTGTATTTGTATAACTTAGATAAAATTTTATAATTGGGTAATGATGTTCAAATGTTATGGGGAAAAAATTTCGTTAAGGGCTTTCAAATTTAAAAAAATCTATTGTTTTATGCGTGTAATTTTAAATAAAAAGCATTTTGTCAACCTATGTGCGTTATTGTTGACTAATTTGTATTTTTTAAGAGAAAGTTTCTGAAAAGATCAGAAGTTGGGCAACAACGAAGCGCATTGACTGATTAGCTGGAAACGCGTGATTGTTTTTATCGTGTGATTATGACGTCACATGAGTTTTTGAACAGATTGGCTAAAAACACGTGACTATAGTGTCACATGAATTGAGCCAATTGACTGCGACCTTTGATACATGATATAGATTTAAAATCAGCATTATGACAGCATTTTTGGAAAAAATTATTGTAAATTTCCACATTTTTCGATTAAATGTTTTTATGTCCCTTTTATACACATTTCAAGTGTTGTGACTTTAAAAAAAAGAATGCTTTAAAAAATTTATCTTTGTTTTCATCAAAAGTTATATAAAGTACTCTTATTTGAAAATGTAATAATTAACTTAAAATGTAATACCTCATGGGAAAATTTAAATCATAGGATATCGTTATACCTTTAGCCAATAAAATAGCATTCATATTTTTACCGTTGTTACACTTGTTTTGAAAATTTGAATGGAGATATCAATTACTCGAAGAATTTCTGTAAAAGTTTGGCAGCGAATTCCCCTAAGTAGTTCTTCATTTTTGGGAATAAAGTCATAATTATGGACTTTATTTTGAAAAGGTTGTTAAAAATAGCTCGTTTGGCAATCTCAACTATTAAACAAATTATCTGCGTGGCAGGCACCCAAACATTTTTATAAAAAATCAGTATTCTGTTGGTAAGATAAGATTTTCTTCTCAACATAATGATTGTATATTATGTTCCCAAATCTATAATTCTTGTGGTATGATATATTTGGAAAACTATGTCCTGGTTCTCTTTATCTTGTACAGCAACAATGTCCTCGAAACAGTTTCAGGCTTTAAACACATCTCGCTTTATCACAATACATACTCCTAGCGAGAAATAAGAAAATTCATTTGGTGTGAAGTTGTGCAGGTATCAATCACAAAGTGCTGTACAAATCGAAAGCCCCCTCAGGGGGCTCACCTTCTTTAGGTGAGTACGGGTGTCACAATCCCGAGGTGCCCTAGTGATCTTTTCCTTTTCCCACGGGGTTTACTGTATTTGGTAAACACGGGCTTCACGAACCCGGGGTACCCTAGTGAACCTTCTCTATTTTCGACCCTCTTTCTTGTCATTCAATTCATTCTTTCTTTCTCTTTCCGTCTAGACCACAGATATTAAAACAAATGTTTGGTGCAGTATAGCCGAAATCGGCTCTTGCGCCAATAAACCCCAAAATCAAATCAAATCGAAAGCATTGAGTCTATTTCCCTGTGAAAACTTCAGTTCTCTGTATTTTATAATTTGTTTACTTTCATTGCTTGTGGATTTTAATTGGTCATTCCATTTGTTTGACTCGTTCTATTCTTATTTCAGAGAGATGAAGCCGACAGAAGCGTGGACGAATGCCGGACATTCGCTCGCGTGTGCGTCATGGTGGTCAGCGTGTTCGTGGTGTGGGGTCTGCTTTACATGCCTTTGAAAAGTGTATCGCACGTTCCCTTACCCGAACACCTTACCTGGATGGTGACCCAGCGAGATTTGCCCCGCTACATCCTACCGGACAACACCACAAACCTACTTTCCCCTGGACCGCCTGGATGCAATGGCAGTGTTTTCGTGACCGTTATTGTATGTTCTGCTGTGCCCAACTTCGAGGCCCGCTTGGCTATCAGATCCACCTGGGCGCAGGACGCAACCTCCCTGCGGGGTGTTCGAATTTTCTTCTTGCTTGGTCGCTCCTCCAACCAGTCTTTAAACGCTGCCGTGTTCGACGAAAGTATCCAATATTCGGACATCATCCAAGAGGACTTCCTGGACACCTACAACAATTTGACCCTTAAATCCGTGATGCTGCTCAAATGGGTGGGTCAAAACTGTGCAAACGCGCAATATGTCATGAAGACGGATGACGACATGTTCGTCCATTTGCCCAACTTGTTCCGTCTCCTTCGGACCAAGGACCGTTCCCACCTGCTGATGGGGTGTCTCATCAAGGGAGCGGTCCCCGTGAAGGACTGGAACTCAAAATGGTTCGTGCCTGAGGTAATATTTCCGGGACGTGTCTATCCACCATACCTCTCTGGAACGGGATACGTCTTGTCCCAGGATACAGTGCCCATCCTATACAGGACTGCCCTTAGAACGCCTTTTTTTTACCTAGAGGATATTTTTATAACGGGCGTGTGCGCCAGCCGAGCCGGTCTCAAACCCATCAACAACGAAGGCTTCAAGTTCTACAAACGGAAGACGGACGGTTGCACATTCAGATCTATTATCACTGCCCACAGAATGTCTCCCAAGGAACTCCATGATGTATACAAGAGTATACACGATCCGTCCCTCAAGTGCAAGTCGTGATCTAGTTTTGTATCTGTTCCATAATCAAAGTGAGAATTTTTTTATTATATAAAGAACTGTAAGACCATCCTATGTGTCTGTCTCTGTCCAAGGAGAATTGATATTGTTACAAGAGTATTATGGCTGAGCCGTACTTAATTCATTACTTAAGACTCGGAAATTTTACGGATGCGCGTGTTTATGTGTCAATTACTATACAGAGTTGTCCTGGATTTCTGTGAATTTTAAATTCAGGTTCCATTTTCGGTGTGTTTACTGTTGATTCTTGGTGAGCTTAAGTAAATGATATTTTAAGTGCATTCATTCCACTGTTTTATGTGGACAAACTAAAACTATATTTTAAAGTTGAGGCGTGTGCGCTGTGATATTGATAAATATTGCGAATTTCAATTGTTTTCGTTTCTTTTTAATGGTTTGATTGCTTTACCCTTCATACTGCGAGACAATCTTATACCTTACTTTTGTAAAGAAATAGCATAATTTTACAAAATGTTAATTCTAACACTTACCATCATCTTTTGACATCTCTATAGAGTACCAAATATGCTTTGGTTTTGAGATTTTAGGGAATGTTTGAATTTATATATATTGTTCTATATATATTTAAAAACAGGTTTATTGTTTTATGAATTCGGTTAACTAGCATGTGATTTTCCTTAACATGTCTAACTTTTAACTTGCTGCTTGGCTAAAAATGTCCAAACCTTATCAAAACAGTTGTAAGTATTTTGTTAGTTAAAAGTAGTAAAGTAATACATTATTAACTAGTAAATTGTATTGACATTTTAGAAGTATTTTGTAATGAACTTTTTTTTTGGCAGCTATGAATTTAGCTTGGGTTACGCATTAAGGCATGCACCATTTTGTGTCTTGTTACTGTAATAAACTATTTTTCTTATATTAGTTTGAATCTAGTATTAATAGATTACCAGTTAGTAATGTTTGAATTTTTTTTTTCTTTTTTCCAAATATTTTCTGACAATTTAAAAAAGCTCTTTAGGTGTATTTTGTAGTTAGTAAAAAGGGAAGAACATTATCATGAGCAACATAAATTTACTTTCCATTGAAAAAATTTTCTTGATCATCTAAAATGCGCATTAAATATGTTAAACCAATTAAAATTATCAGCGACAATAAATAAGTTTAAGTTTAGTCTTTGTTAATTGTCTCGTAACTATTACTTTAATTCCTTTTTTTACATTATTTATTGGAAGTATGTGGATTTATTTCAGGATTATTTCTGGCACTTGTATCTTGTGTGCTGTTCATTTTGTAATGCTTGTAGACTTTCTGCAACATATGTATCGATAAGATTAGATTAAGTTATTGTGTGTCTTGTATATAAATATGCATATATTTTTTTAAGATTTAATATCAGTGTCTTAATAAGTGTTAAAGATCATGAGCTTCTACGTGCTTTTCCCACTTTATCAGGTATCCTTTCGGCTTTAAGTCTAGTCATGTATGTCTCAAAATATGTAACAAAATGTGAAGTTATTTAATACTTTGTCTTATTGAAATGTTAAAAAAAATGAAAGAGTAAAATAATTTATTTCATTTGCTTATCACTTGTCCGAGTAATCATTATAAATCAAGATAAATATTCTAAGTTTTGTGTTGATACATCGTGAACTAAACACAGTGATGTGATAAAAGATTGATCCTACTTCGTTATTTGTTCCAATAGTTCAAAAAGAATGTCTGTAATGCACGGTTATTTTAATAATCCTTTGAAAAAATATTAATTTGCCTTACTACTGCATTTCATTTTTAAGAAGTGAAGTGAATTTCAGTGTAGTTATATATGGAATTCGAAGTACGCCACGGGTGACATTTTCTTTTCAGTCAACGATAGAATTACAATATCTTTGAGCAGATATGGTGAAGTTCAGGACATCTCTGCGTTATTCAATGCATCAGGGCTGGAAATTTCCTTTAATTTTGGTGACTAGACATTAGCATGTTTTTAAAGCAATTTTGGATATTTGAGAATTCGATACATTATCAAATGATAATTATTATGAAAAGACTGAAATGTTTATGATAATTAAAGTTTGTTTCATAAACTTTATTTAGACTTTTTGTACTGATTCGAATACGGGTGCCAATGTGCACTCTCAACGAACGTCAACAGATTGAATGTCTTCATAAAATCCCACTGGCGACTCGTTAGCTGTGTTGACCAATCTTCTACATCAATCGAAGTTAAAGTAATCTGGCTCCTATCATCAATTATATGCTCTTCTCTGGGCATATATGTCATCTAAGTACATTATATACCACTTTAATGCACTAGCCATAACAATATAGCTACAAATTTAAAAATTACCAATTTTTATTTTGTTGTACACGAATTATTTTATCAAATCGTTGAATTTTGTGTGGAAACTGTTTTCTCGTGTTCTTAATCTTAAATGGGGCCAGCGTTTTAATTGAATGCCAAAAATAGTTAAAAGCTGTGTTAGTTTGTTTTGATTTATTCTGGTTCGTTTAAAAGGATGGTATGATACGTATAATTCAGTCTGTTAGTTTTGTTAGTGTTTGCCGCACCATCTGACGAAATTAATGTGAAATTGCCTGCTATATATTGAGAGAGACTATAATGATATACAAAATGAGATAGATAAAAAATAAATTGGTGAAAAAAAATCAATACAAACAAATTTTTAATGGACTTTCTAAAAAAAATTATAGTACACGAACATTTTTTTGTTAAATACTCAATTGTGTAATTTATTTCTTATGGGCAAGGCTATGTGTTCATATTCGTAGCATTTTTAGAATTATTTAATTTTTTTCAAAACGTTTTACAATATGATTTGGAAATATCGTTGAATGCTGAAATATCTGGCCCTGATGTATTTACAATTATGATTCCTATGAGCGAAATATATATGTTATAATTAGTATGATATGATTTTCATCTTCGACTAAGTAATTCCATGCTTTTTGTGATACAGTTGAATGTTGATAAGTCATCATTGCATCAATGAAATGTCTTTGCTTTGTAAAAATCATTTTTTGTTGTTAGAGTGATCAGTGCTAACTTAGTTTGTGTATGTTGTTCTGGGTGAGAATCCATAAATTTTTGTGAATAAAATCCTATCGAAATTTTCTTATGTACAAGATATGTTTGAGTAATTTCCCTGGCTTTCACAAAGTTCAAGAACAGTTATTATAATACATATCATTTTTAAAAGGTCTCGCCTGAGTTTGCATTCAGGGGAATTGCTCGTAAAGTTCTAATTTAATTGTGATTACTTCATACAATTTTCATGCAGAAATACTACTGTTAACAAATGTCTTACAGCTTCTATTGATGTTGATTTGTAATTCCTTCGTTTATCATTAAAGGAGTTTTTTAAATTTTTGTGTGTTTTGTTTTTTGGGTACATGTTTATAATGCATCCGGCAGCTGGAAACTTGACTTATAAAACTATTTCTTGAGATGGGAAAATTCTACAAAAAATATTCAGTCTTTATATATTTTATAACTTAAGTTTTTTTTATTTATAGGAAGAATGAAAATAAGCACATATAGTAATATTAATCTACGCACCAAATGATTTCTTAAGTACACGCTGTGAAAATTATACATTATAGTTTTAAACAATGTTTAAAAGTTGGCATGCGATGTAAAAGAAATTGTGAAAATAATAGCTCTGCGCCATAATTTAGGCTTTTTTCATTTTCTAAAATGAAAAATCTAAATCTCTTTAACCTATAAATGTATTGCAAACATTGATTCAACACACTACGAAAAGTTTGAAAGTTAAAAGGGTTTTTGTATCACATGTGCCCGTCTCCGAACTTACCGACAACCTACAGTTATAGTTAGTTTTTTGTGAGATATGGTGCAACAAAGGCTATTATCCCCTAAAAGACTAAATTTCCAAATTAGTAGATATCAAAATATTTCATTTTCTGAACAAAAAATCTAAATGTAGATCTATTTGACATAGCTTTCTCCAATAATTCTTTGAAAATAATGTTGCAATGTGGATCAAATTTGAGGAAATACTTTAGATAATTACGAGGATGAGAGAGTATATCTATTTCAGTTTAACAAGATATGGTCCAAGTCATTTAAGCAACTTTAAAGATCTGCAATCTAAAAAATTGAATTTTTATAGAAGTCCTGGAGTGATGATCATTTTACTGAAGGATTCGCGTACACAGGATTTTTTCTTTTATTTTTTGTCCACTTAGAGATGGTGCTAATGTTTCGAATATTGCCCAGGTTTTCAAAATACTTGCTTGAATAGAAGTTATCGTTTGCTTTTTTAAATCTCTCTTGATTTTTTTTTCTTTCTGATGTCTTCTGAGGCAATCCAGTCAGTGTAAACATTGGACTCTGGTGACAGATCTTGCGAAATTATCCGCCTGTTCATTCCACAATATATTTGAGTGTCCTGGAGTCCAAAGTAGAATCAACTGATTTTTATAATACGATAATATGTAAATCTTACTTGCTAGTTTATGGATCACACTATGTGACTTGATCGAGTAATTTTAAAGGGCAGAGAGACTATCGGATAAAATTCGCAGATTCTTGTTTGAAACAGACTGATCATCTAAAGCATAGGTTCCCAACCTTCCTTTTTTGAACTAGCGCCCCCTTTTCTCTAATAAATATTTCGATACCGCTCCCTTTTCTAGTGAATATTTCGATACCGCCCCCTCCCACTCTAGAGAAATAAGTGTACATAATGCATGGTGAAAACAAGAGTTAAGTTTTAAAAAATATCCTATTAGTAAAAGAATATATTTTTTAATTTCATTTTTTTCCAAGGCCTAATTTTTTTACTTGCGAATCTGAAGTAGCTATTGCCACAAATATATTTAAGTGTGTAATATTATATATTTTAGTGACATAGGTAGGATAATATTGGAATTGAAACGCTACTGAATTTCTTCATTTAAAAGAGTGGAATAAAATTTTTAGCTTACCAGTTATAAAGACAGGCAGGGGTTTTGATGATACGAAGTATAATTCATAATAAACTATTGCTTTCCAAATAAATATAAATTTACAGTTTCAGCCTGTAAAGAATCGCGTTAATTCCTGGTTAACATATTTAATTATGTTTCTTGTATAATATACGTAATGAAATGCAGTGGACGAAACATTTTGCCTACTGCTCGCAGACAAAGACAATACGTGCACTATAGAAATTAAAATGCACTATACATTCAATTTAATATAGGTCTGAATGTAACGTTATCTTTAAGTTAAGTTTTTCATCCACTTCCCGAACTACCGAAATATGTGAATTTTCGTACATGTGATATAGAAATGATTTAAATACATACAATCAACATAAGGTAAACAGTATTAAAGTTTACTTTTATTAGTACATAATCAGCGTGCTTTTTTAGTCTCTTTTGGTTAATCTGCCTAAGCCCCTCCGTGCCATCTCAACGCCCCCTAATTTTCCCTGGGTCTTTTACTGCCCCGCTGAAAGCCCCAAACGCCCACAAGGGGCGTTATCGCCTACGTTGAGAACCTATGATCTAAAGCTTGACAGATAGCCAGAGTTTCAGCTGTAGAAATCGAGTTATTGTGAATGATTCTATAAGCAAAAGAGAAATTTTCCGTGATACCTGCAATAGATCTAATTTGCTCATTTTTCGAAGCATCAGTAGCTATTATATAAAAGTCCTGGAAATCACGCGATCTACTGTTTCATTAAATAAACCCCTTATAATTTGAATTGGTAAATTTTCGTCCTGGAATTTAAAATTATTGATATATATTTTACATGGGAGAATTGGAAAAAAGATGTTATTCTGGAGATTGCTATAATTAGACAACGAGCAACCTAATACAATGAAGAACATAAAAACATACAAAGGCACAGTCAATTAACACTAAAAGAACAAAAGCTTAGAACGGCAGAACATATATTGACGTAAATGAAGAGACGCAAAGTTATTGGCAAAGAACATAGTAATTTTGTAGACTTAAAACTTATCGTCAATAACTCTCGTGTTGCTTTAAAGCGTACATCAATAAGAAAATTAAATTCTCAAAAGGAGTGATTATCAACCTCACGTTAAGTTCAAGTCTCTAAAGACCTCATTTGGAAATTTAGAGTGTGAGGTACCCATTTCAGGTAGTGGACTCGACTTGACTGCGATTCAGAATTACAAAGTAAATTGCAAGTAGTCCATATTTAGTTGGTTGCAAAATGCATAAACCTCCTCGGATGTCGTAACTTGGCCGTGGCTCATCATTACGAAGTCTGCCGCCAATAGATCCCCCTTCAGCTAACTATTTTTATACTTTTAAATGTGGCTCACACATGATGGCCTTAAGGTATCCGACTACATGCGACAGCCTTTTTTTTTTTTTTTTTTTTTTTTTTAGATTTGTTTAGTACATTTTTAAAAAATATGCTAAAATTAAGAATACAAAAAGAAATTTTTATTACTAATATGGGTAAAAATTGACTATCAATAACATAAACGCGACCCATTCTGTATTAAAAGTTTATAAACAAATTTTCAATTCTGATTTGTTGCTATGTTATTCATTTTTGAAATGACCTTTAGGATAAGAGAGATTTAAAATTTTACAAAAACTAGAGCACTTTGTCTTTTTAAGCATTTTCATATAACTGTGATTATATTCATATGAGACTGTAAATTTTGTAATAAAGCAGTGGCTGATAAATCTGAAGGTTAAAACACTTCTAATAGTATACAGAACATACACAAATTTCAGTTAATTATGTTCAAAACTTTTTTAGCAATCACTGACCCCATTTGAATATTTTTTTTAAAAAAACACATTTCGAGTAAGACGCGTTTTAAAGCTAATGGCATCTGCTTTTGCTAAAACATTGTAGTTTTTGTTCTAGTGAACGGAAAATAATAAACTTGGTATTTTTGTAAAGCTAATAAGATGTCATATAAAATAAAATTATATTTTTTATTTTTTGGCAAAATTGTCAATTTTAGGGTATTTGGATACTTTAACGCCATAGAACACCAATCAATCGTCGCCAATAGCCCTTGTGTTCCTTCGTAGTGCGACTTGAAAGAAAAATCAATCTGGATGCATTTAAAAAAAATGCGAAATAAAATTTCTACTTTAAAAAAAGGAAGTGCGGGTTATAGTGATATTTCCAACAAATGTTTATTTTGTAAGGGATGTTACGCGGTGTGTATATTCAGAAGTAGCAGAATCCTTGGGCTCGACATCAGTTGTGCGCTCCAATAAAAGGGGATATCAAAGAATTTTTCTTTAAGTCAAGTGTGAAAAAGGAGCCATCTGGAATTTTTTTCTTGTGTGATACGCATGTCTAAACAAGCTTAAATTGTTTGCATTTTAATGACAATTTTAAATGAAACGGATGAACTTTAAGTCAATTATTTTTACTGGTTTGTTCCTGCGAAAGGTATTTGAATGAAACTGACGAATTGATCTAGTTTCTCAAACAAACAAATTCGCAAGATAGTGTTGTTTTTCCAAATCATAGCCAAAGTTTAGTGTAAGCCAAATGTTTTACACTTTCCACTAAATGCCACTTTTTTCCGAGTGTGTTCATGAACTCTCCCGCATATTTGTTTGTAAATCGTCTGCAAAAGTTAGGATGCCGATCAGTGTAATAAACTTCTGTCATGAGTTAGCAGTCAGTTCAATTCCCGATACCATTAAACCAGTGCTTCTCAAACTTTCAATACTTGCGACCCAATACTCAATCACTATTTTCCTCGCACCCCCCTCCGTACAATAACAATGTTTTGAACTCAACAGTTCTATACTTTAACGCTAAGTCTACAATACTACTTTTACCTCTTAAGTACTACCGGCGTATATAAACTTCTTGCTCAGCCAAACCATTAATGTCCATAGACGTATATATACGTCTTTCCGAAGCACGATTTTTTTCTGCGCACTGCCATCCATAAAATTATTCCGAAGGTATTGGAATGCATTAAAAGGACCTTGATGGTCTGTTTACGAAGGATTTACTTGTTTCAGATTTGCTTATTTATTCCTTTTCTCCCTCCCCCATACATCCCATACGCGCGCTTACGTCGAAAACGATGGCATTGAAGAGCGAATTGGGTTAACTTACTATATTTATATTAAATATCAAATACATTGCGCAGTTCTGATACACTTATAAGTGTATATCAGTGTAATTTATTTTTTATTATATCAGAATGTATTTTGTTTGCTTATACGTTCAGTAAATTAATATTGTTTTACAAATCTTTTGTTTTCGACTTTTCAATATGCTCGCGCCCTCCTCGTAGAGTTATTACGCCCCACAGTTTGAGAAACGCTGCATTAAACACCTTCACGTGGAATAAGGAGTGTTGTTGCTCTTTAAATGGAACTGTGCCAGAAAATCTTCGCCCAGCCCGTCCTGAAAGTTAGCAGAGGAAGATATCTCAGAAGTCCTCGTCACTTGAAATGTTTCAAAAATTTAGTAGCACCGTCGATAATAATCCGTATATAGCTAGCTCCTCTCGGACATATTAAAACAATTTATAAATACAAAGTTAAGAACAACTATAATAATTGCTAGTGACTCCCATGGGCTTGTCACATACAAAATTTAATACTTATCTTGATCATTTGTTCGGTTTCTAATTAAAGTCGTATTGTAGCTTTACGTCAAAGTACATTATTGAATTCAATGTCATTGTACGAAGTGGGGCACCATGAAAATTATGAAAAACTGGGTCACAAATGTTGAAAGTTTGAGAAGCACTGTCGTAGTAAAGCTACACATGTGTTGGCTGCTTACTCGTAGTTCAACGCTAACTCTCGGTAAAAACACAATCTGAGAGGAATTATATTTGCCTAGGAACCTAAAAAATATAACCTTTGCTCTCTCTGAATTTTAAAAGAAAAATATATTTAGCGATGAGAAACGCGAACTGTTTTTGTTAATAAAAGAAACAAATACACACATGCCTGACGTCTGTCTGATAAAAGTTAAAAAGAAGTGCAGAATATTAATACGAATTACGCAGCAACGTGTTGTAATCATCTGCAGATTATGAATGGACTTCTACCCTAAAGCATTGGTTTGACCAATTTTGAATTTCGGGACCATAAGGCGACGTGCTTCTGTTGATGAATAAATTTAATTAACGAACGAATGAATCTATAAAAAAAATCAATTTATCCCGAACAGATGAATTTGATGAACAAATCGATCAGCTTAATGTACAAAAAAAATGGATTTCTTCGAGGGGGAAAGATTGATTATGGAGTTTAACACGTCGATTTGATTTTTTCTGACTGGACCAAAATCCACGATGTTTTTAAAAGGATTTCATTGATAAATTTTTTATTAACATCTTAAAAGCAACACGAGAGCTATTGACGACGAAACTACGATCAAGCGATGAAGATGACGCCAGAGTTATAGCATCACACCCTAAAAACCTTTACTCTGCACTAACGTAAGGATTAAGTGACACGGGGGGGCAGATTTATAACGGACGTCAACTCCTCTACTCTGCGGGTCTTCAACGGCACTATGGGTGATCGTATGACACGCCGTCCACGAGATCGTGTACATGACCACTAGGCTACCGTGGCTACTAAATGAATCTCGTGCCAAAAGATTAATTAAAACTAGCTCTTTAATATCTTTTGTGTAATTTTCATTAAATTGAAAAATCAGACGCTTATTTTTAGTTACATGGACGTCTGAAGGTTTGGGCCCGGGCCTTGGTAAGGGCCTCGTCTCGTTCTTGACTCAGCAGCTTCAATATCATTATTCCATTAATCTTATCAAATGTTATACCTTAACATATTCTCCGAAAAATTGGGAATTTCGAACATGCATGCCAACTGACGACTGTGGCAAAATTGCGTTATAATGTGATGACCGCCGTCCATGGCCATGTCTAGGCATGCTACTGTACATCATTTTGTCGAATAGGGACAATCAGTTGAGCCGGTTTGTGACTAGGTTTCTGAGGTTATGAGTCATACACATTTGTAACGGGTTACCTTTCTGACAAGTATTTGACATTGTATGTTATATACTGTCTTCTTAAAAGGGTCACAGGTGAGACCTACTTTTGCATCGGAGGCCTGGGCCACAAAAAGTCTTAAGACATCGCTGCTTGCGAGGAAACTCCATATCATATCAGTGATACATAATCAAGCAAATTCGTAAATTTGTATTCACTGCAGAAAATAAAGACAAATGGATTTCAAAAGTTATTATAAATTCGGCAGTCCTTAAAGTACTTTGGATTATCTTGCTTGATACTAAAGATTGTGAATTAATCAAAAATTTTGAAGGAAGACAATTATATATAAAATAAATTGGAAATTTAAATGTGTTTTAAGGAAGAATGCATGCATGCTGTGGCGTCATGGACTTGGTAGCGTATTGGGACGCCAGGCTAATCATTAATGAATACTTTTAATTGTGATCAAAAATTGATTTATTTCATTTTTTTAACATTTAAAAGATTACTATGAAGAGAAATAGCATTGGTGTTCACTCCTCGTGTATTCTTTTGTCGACCGTCTCAGGAGTCGATCTCGGCGTTCATCTCGGGAGTCTCTCTCGGCTTTTCTTTATTCGTCCGTCGGATACTGTCACAGGGGTCGGTCGTGGGGAGTTCTCTCGGGAGTCGATCGCACTTCTTCCTTCGTCCGTCGGATCCTGTCTCGGGAGTCTATCATTTGAAGTCGATCGGGAGGCCCTCGCCTCGCGCTTTCTTCCTAGATCCGTCGATTCCGTCTCGGAGGTCGATCCGGAGCACTCCCTCTCTTTCTTGGGTCGACCCTTTTAAACTCTAGGGGCGGGTCCACTCCACGCCCCTCATCAACCCCAATTGGCCGGCCTCAAGGTTTTGCATCCGGCACCTCGGTCTTGCAAGTCCACGATTCGTGCAGGGATAACAAAAATTCCGGTCCCTCTCAAAGGTCGCCGGTGACAACGGCCTGGCTGACATCTGGTACTCGAACCATCTCGCCGCTTTTTTTTTCTCTTTTGATGCCACCCGCCACCGTCTGCCGAGGCGCCAGCCTTTCAAGACTGACAATCACTGCCTATGAATAAAAAATAATGCAGTGATGCCCAGCCCATAGTGTTTTCCAGTCACACCGGCGCCGACAGTCCAGCTGTCCGACAAAGCACAATGACGCCAAAGCCACGTGCTTCCCAGCTGCGGAGTTCATCTTGAATAGGGGCAATTTCTCCATTGTGATCACGTCACAATGCTTAAGATGTGCGTGCATAAATTGGTTACATTGTTCATACTAATATTTTTTTCCAGAGAAAAGGCTTTAGTTTATTCCTTTAAATTTGTCATTACATGCCTTGAGGTATTTCAGAATCAAGCCCTCCGTATGATAACTGGTGCTTTGAAATCTACTCCCAACCTTGATATGCAGGCCTTGACCAACGCCGAACCATTTTATAAATCCATTCAGACAAAGGCTGTAGTGCTATTTCAAAAACTTAAAATTCTTCCTAATAACCCTTTCTGGAGAAATATAACCTGAACATAGAAATTTACAGACTCAGGATGGATTCATACAATTGACTTTGAAAGTCGCTTGTTCCTTGGAGCTTTTGTATTGTATCGACCTTTGTGCTCTTTTGATTATATTCATCTTGAAATAAATCTTGAACTTCATATGAAGGTATTGTTACGTTAATCGGGGTTCGAGGATTTTATGCAAATCAGTCGCAAACAAAAAGACATTTCTTTAAGAGCGACGAGAATTTATTGTCAAAAATCAATCCTTAAAAATACAGGATTTAACAGCAAAATTCGTAGTATAAATATCAGAAGGATTTCACACCTCCAACAGCACTTGGACACAATTATCAGTATCCAAAATACACATATGTATAAGATTATTTACTAGCACAGCTGGGCTAATCGCTAGTCAAAATAATGCTCCCTAATCGCTGGTTTAAACAAAACTGACTCGTTTGAGCGAGATTGCACTATTTATAGACCCGACGGAAACTTCAAGAAAAATCCACTTGTGAAATTAATGGATTTCTCCACTTTTTTCTAGAAGAATCCAGAGGATCCCGAACTCGCCAAAATGGTCGCCAATCGCCAATATTTTACCAAGTTGCAAATAGCCATTATAACTTAAGGGACGGCGTTGCTTGTGAATATTACAGATTTAACATAAAATAAGTATAACATAGAGTAATATAAATGCATTACACTCCAACAAAGATTATTTACTTTATTTTAAACAAAATTCGTAACAGTATTAAAGAGTGAGATGTCTATACCGAACAACTAAAAGCGATAGCTTTGGAAGCTATTGACAATCGATTCTTCAAAAGTGAATCGCTACATGTTTTCACTGATGGCTTCCTTCTAGATAGATATCATGGTGCTGGAACCGGTATCTTTTGTGAATTGTTCAGCTTTTACCTAAGCGAATAGGTCTTTTTAATTACTACTGCCTTCGATGGTGAGATTGAAACTATATTGCAGTAGCGGTCGTACAGCTATCACTAAGAAACTTTGAGTTCAACTGGGCCGTAATCTTTTCCGACTGTAAATTAGCATTACAAGCTTTACCTTAAAATTACCTCTGCAATTCACAAAGAATTTTGAAATGCAGATCGCTTAAAAAATGTTCCTTATAAAATTTTCCAGTGGTGGGGGTACTGGCACATTGTGACATTCCTAAGAATGAGCATGCTGACTTTCTTACTAAGAACGGGGCCTTTGTGATCCAAAAATCCCCGAGTATTTCAACCTTTAATTCTTTTAAACCTTTAAGTATGATTTTAAAATTGAAGCTGCTGAGATGTCGAAGGACAAGAAAGAAAATTTGTGCTGTAGCTCGTTATAGGCTTTTGACAGGTCATGACTGTATGAGATCAAATCTCTACCGAATTAGTATCGCCGACTCACCTGACTGTTCTCTGGTTAGCCTATGACCGGTGAACATTTGGTCGAGTGCCCTATACTAAAAGGTTTTAACAGCAGTGTCGAAAAATATTGAAGAGCACGTACACTAATGGCATAAGTGCTATCTTTAGTGTGTGGCATTTGTGAAATAAAATAAAAATGTGTGCCACTACTGAGCCGTACAATTAACCTTAAATTTCTGTGCATAAGCGCGTTACCATTGGTTATGTAATATCAATATTTACAATGAAAACAGAATCAAGTGGTTGTTTCTTGAATTAACTCTATTAAATTTTTTAAATCTAAAACACACTCGCAGCCCCCCTCCCTCCAACACCGCTGTGAGTCGTATGCAAAACGCGTTCTTAGAGGATCTTTACTCAATAAAGTAACATTATTTCCAATTTTAAAGTCTGTTGGTCTAATAATTACAGAGATATTTTGATGAGGGGAATCGCTTTTTCTCTAATATATATATAATCACATGTGGGACATATATTTTATTTTTAATTTAAGTAATTAGTACGCTTTGAATGAAGCTGCTTTATGTATAATATGGAAGTCAGAACAACATATAAATTCGAATGAATTTGTATTCAAAAAAGAGATGAGTTCAGATCACATTTTTAAACATTAAACCAAGACAGCTTTAAGCAATAATTTGTTTTCAGAAAGCAAATTAATTATAGATGTGTTATAAATATCCATTCCTTTTTTTTACATATCTGATCTTTAACATATTGAAGCACGGTAGCCTGAAGTGAAAAAGGTTAGGTTTATGCCCAATAGATGGTAAATTCAACTTCGTCAAGAACTTTCAAGAGAAAAAATAGAGCCTGTTGCACTGTCAAAAGGAGACTCAATTCTTACGAAGAGTTGGACAGAAATTTGGAACATTAGGATATTGTAGTTCAAATGCAATTTATAATTTTAAACGGCAAAGGCAAGCTGTTAAAATAATTGTCTGATTTTAATGCAATAGCAAATCGACAAATCCAATTTAATTTTCTGCATATTAATGTTTTCCTCGGATCGACTCGGTAGCTTTGAAGTATCAGGCCGCCTTCGTAACCCCAAGGCTGTGGCTTCGATCCCGGTTGGAATCGACAGATTTTCTGGATGCGAAAACAGTAGGCACGAATCTCATAGGATTATGTGTGTGTGTGTGGCATGTGAAAGATCCTTCGCTTATCAAATTCAGCTCTAGTACTCTCGAAAAAAATTAAATCACGGTAATATTAAATTTACGAGACCTCGAATTCAAATTAATTCAAATTTCAAAAATTTGGTAGCAAGAGCCACCACTAGATGGTGCCCCCACTGAAATGGCTCTCCCACGGGGGTATTTGCCGTGTCTGCGAAAGCTTGTGTAGCAAAATGCAGCCCATTTGAAAAAATGAAAAACCTTTTTCACGGAATTCAAAGGATATTTGTTAAATATGTTTAACTACATAATGTTAATGAGCGCGATGTTTGCTTGTTTTTAATTATTAACTGTTGCAAATTGAAAATATTATTTTTTTAAAAAAATAAAAAGATAACTCAGATTTTTTTTTTTTTTTTTTTTATGTAAGATATATATAATCACATAAAAAACTTTTAAGAAAATATTTATATTAAATGAAAAAAGTGGACTAGGTACCTTAGAATATCCTTCGCACGTAATAAAAATTTGTTCAAAGAAAGAAAATTTAACAAATAAAAATTGCACGCGCCAGAAACTTTTTTCTAACAGTTTAATTTTGTTCCGTGAAAATTATTTTAAATGACACATCTTTGGTATTGAAGTAATTGCTTCTGAATTTTATCGAGACTTTTCCTAAATAAAACTGTCAGCGGACGTCTTTTATCGGCATTTTCATTTAAATGATGTCTTTTTAGAAGTAACGCGTATTTCTTTTATGGCCTTAAAAATATTTCTCAGTTTTTAGCGTACCTACCTCCTTTTATTTTATCACTCTTTCAATGATGTGATAAGCCGCTGCTGTTATCCACAACAATTTGCATCACTTTGTTTAATATCACAATGAAATCTACATTTATAATCTACCTAATAATTTGGCTGTAGTTTTTTTTAGAAAAGTACAAGTTATAAATGGATTATCAGAATTTTTCTTCATTTTCTTATAGATGTAGGTTAAAAGATAAGCTTACCTACTTATTATTATTTATTTATTTATTTTTACTTATTTCCCCCCTTCTTGAATATTTTGTGGTT
This sequence comes from Trichonephila clavata, assembly GCA_019973975.1. Lineage (NCBI taxonomy): Eukaryota > Metazoa > Arthropoda > Arachnida > Araneae > Nephilidae > Trichonephila > Trichonephila clavata. The sequence goes on along the minus strand of BMAO01016917.1, from coordinate 31,729 downwards.
GTCCCTGTGATTTTTCCCCCCAGATTCTATCAAGGGATTAAGAAATATATGAGGTAAAAGATTTCCTCGCCAAAACACGCACTAACGCGCTTCCCCTGTTCATCAAAATGAGCCCTGTGTGACTTTTACCTGTTCCCATCCATGAAAAAGTATTTACACGGGCGCTGTTTCGTGTCATCAGATAAGGTGAAAGCTGCATTGCAGGAAACCTTATGGGTGGTTGCGAGAAATGGCTTCCAGAAATACGAACGCTAGCAGAAGTGTATCGTTGCCCAAGAGGACTACTTTGAAGATGGATGTGCTTTGGTGCTATGAACTATTCAGGGTAAGGTTTCCACACCTTGTCCCTAAGCTATTGGATCATACTACGTTTTTGATCATTAAAGAAATAATAAACTTCGATGTAACAAACAAAAAACAAAGTTATTGAATTTATATATACAGGGTGTTACCGAATTTGACCGACCTATTTAAAGGGATGGTAGTAGGTAGCATGATAGTAGGGACGATAAATCACCATAGAACGTGAGGTCACGAACCTCGTGTATTCGGAGTAATTCACAAAAATAGTTACGAAAGGTGAGACGTCATGTGAAATCAAAAAGGGACAATAAGAAGTACGAAATAAATTTATTAGATGTAAAGCATGTTTACTACACGAATAATGCATCACAAGTAGTCAGAAATGCGAAAAGTGACTGTCACAGGAATTTTCGAAGCTGCGGCCATGTAGGCCGACACCGACGGACGAAGGATTGTCGGACGCGTTCAAACTAATCCGGTGTGCTGGCGATGTCAACTGAAGCGACGACGATCCGGACAGGGAGATCCTTCACTGTAACCACCGACGCCTCATACACAGGTAATATCAGGTAGCCCCATAAGAAGAAATTCAAAGGATTGAGGTTCCAGGATCGTGGTGACAAAGCTACAGGTCAGCCGCGTCCAATCCACCTATCGGATATGCAGCAGGGACTGAAAAATGTGCTGATGATCTATTATACATGAACCATACGTTCTGGTCCACAAAAATACCAGTACTTCCTGCAGCAGTTTCGAGAGAAGTGGGAAATTTACATTCGTGCAGGTTTTTCAACTTACCATGAAACTCCAAATCCCCGCATTGGTTTCAACTCTCCCATCTGATGTCTCATCATCCTCCGGACAGTTCCTGTTATTGCGATTTTCATTGACTAAACATGCTTTGTGACCCTATTCTCTATGGTGATTTGTCATCCCCATGTTGCCCACTATCAACCCTCTAAATATGTCGGTCGAATTCGGCAACACCTTGTATATTAGCATTGGAACTTAAATAGAGACAACATTACTGTAGAGCCACTACGCAACGGTATTAAATTTTGTTGCTGATATTAAACAATGGCTGTATACTTACTTTACTCAACGCAAATCGGCTTTATTTGTCCACATCAAGCGCATGCGCAGTGACGAGCAACACAGAGCTTCGTGTAGCGGGCCATCTAATGTAGAATGCCGTCTATCACGATGTTTTGAAAACATCTCTGCAACTGGATAAAAATTGAATGTGCTAGAGCGGGTGTGGGCAAAAAGCGACCCTCAAAGATTTTTTTACGGCCTGGCCAAGACAGTCAGAAAATCTACCTTGAAGCGAGATTTCTTTCCTGTGAATGATCCAAGATTCGTCGGGTATTTTCTACTAGAACGGCCATGTCAACAAACATGCATGAACGAAACCTTTAAAACTAAAAATAAAGAAAAACAGAAAAGAAAACTGTAAAAAGTGTGATAGGGTACATGTGTCTTATTAAACTGATTCTAGAGTCAACTGTGTTTGTAGCATTCGATATGAAATTAACACAATAAACAGATTCTATAAAGATGTCACTATTTTATTTAACATATTTATAGATTTTATATGGTGCAATTTATACCTTTTCCGAGATGCAAAGTTAACTAATGAATGCGGTCATTTTAAAAAAAAAGGGCGCCCTCCGGTATCCTCCGTTTCGGCATTGCAGCCTTTGAGTCAAAACCATTGAGTCCACTCCTGTTCTAGAAGCTATTCTGCATGGACAGTGTTATTGGGGTCTTTAAGAGGCTTGCGAGGAATTTACATTGCCTCACAGAATATTAGAAAGATGAGTAAAAGCCCTCAACGAAGGCCATCCCCATGTCAGTGAAGGGAATGTTCATACTGTGTTACTAGTCAATGATGGTCGCTATACGATACGTGAGTTAGCTGGTGAGACAGATGATGACTAGGCTTCACCTTCTGAAAAAACAACTAGGCATGAAAAATGTATGTCAAAAATTTACGTGATGTGTTCTACATGCAGAAAATGGCTACGTTGCGACGCTGCTCGTATTATTACGTTGGATAAGACATGAGCCAAATCGTACGAGCCACAAATGAAAAGCCAATCAAATGAATGGTGACATTATAAATCACCACTGAAACCTAAAATTCTCCAAAACTCAGCAAAGTGAAAATTATGGCGATTTTCTTTTACGAGTATGATGGCGTTAAAACTTAATGCAAATTCCATTCCCCACAGAAAACTTTCAAAGCTTAATATTACTGTTCATTCTTGAGACAGATTTCGATCAACTCTGAGAAAAAAGTGGCGAGTGGGGAAACTTTCTACAAAACTCATTCATTATTTTGCAGAAGAATGCTGAATCGGTTTTCGATCGGTCTAACGAATCCATGCTTGGGTGCATAACATTTATTAAAACGATGGGCTTGGGAGATTTTGTACATCCTCCATTTTCCTCGGACTTAACCCCTCGTAACTTCAACTAAACAATCTATTGTACCTTGAAGGAATAATTTCGTGTGAATTGTTTCAGAACTGTGTTCCAGAGGTTCTAGAAGCAGTAAACCATTCAAATCGAATTATCAACACAAGCGCTGCTGAAGGAACCCTATGACTTTGCATATAATCCGTTGCCAGGGATATGAGTGTCAAGAGCAACACGGAAAGATTGAAACATTTTTAAATATGTATCTATCTTGTCTTAATTGTTAATAACTAGTGGTCATTATTAAAGTTCAGACCCTCGTGTATTCAAATGGTTAACACATAATAAATGTAATTTTACCTCTGAATACTTTTATGCCCATTTATTATTATTATAATTTGAATTGTACCTCAGTTGCATTATATTACCGAACTTTAAAAATAAATACAGCAGTTTTTTTTAAGCTCTAGTGCAGCGATGGTGAACCTATGACCCACGCAAGCTTTTTAACTGACCCACGATTGCTAGGCAACCATTTGTTTACTTACGCGGGTTCATTTAGATTTTCTAACCTTGTGTGGATTATTTATATTCTATTTGTATTTTTTCAAGCCCTGTATTGACATAAAATCAATTTAAAAGCTGTCTATAACCTTTAGTTTGATCATTATAGTTCTAAAGTTACGAAAATGACAACAAATGTATATGAAGATATGTAGAATTTGAAATAAAGCAGAAGTGTTTACAAAATATCAAATAAAGTGTATAATTTTACTCACATTTGGTTTGTTGAAAAAAAATCAACAAACCAAAGCAAATAACCATATTTAAAGCATTTTCTTCCGATGAAATGCACTTTTGTAAGATTATGTTCAGTTATGTTTGTAGAGAGAGACTTTCATAGCACTTGTATCGTCTCCTCGCTGCTTCACCCAGTGAGATGCCAATTGGGGCCATACACAGTTCTCTTATTCTCTATAATAGTAATTTTTGGCTCGCTATTTAAGGCGCTTGCCCCAGTCAGTACCAGTGTTGAACTTACTTTTCGAACGTATTTAAAAGTAATGTGTAATGTATATATGTGTATTAGGTATGTTAATACAAAATTTCTTCTCAAATTATTGTATTCTAAATATAAATATTTTTAATTGTAGTCCGTACTACGTCGGCGGTTAAAAAATTAAAAACAAGCCGTACAAGTTCGAAGCCATATCAAACTGAAAGGTTTGATAAATATGGGGGTATTGAAATGAATAAAATGGTTATACGTATAATTTGTACTGAAAAAGTGACCCCACGTACATATAATGTAAAAAGACATTTTGAAACATTGCGTCTACATAAGTAAAACTCTTTTGCCAAAATTTTGAACACAACTACTGTGTTCTGGTCATCTAAATATAGTAGTTATTAGATCTTTCGTTTATTTCAAGTGTACACGTTTTTCTTAAGTGCAATATTTAATTCTTCTAAATCTACGCTAGTTTATTTGAATTCTGCTACAGTCTTAGGCGTCATTAAAATCACGCCAAACAGGCTACAGACGGAATGTAGATATTATTCAAGATGGCCGCCTCGCACCTCACGAAATATGAAGAATAAAAAAATATTACTGAAACTTGATGAAACAACTGAGAACATTAGAATAACAACCATTCAAAACGATTTAAAAAGTGGAATGAAAAGAAATTCCCTTTATTTCACAAATAAAACGGCGAAGAAAAAATAAGAGGGAAATTGAATGTGAAGCATTTCAAAATGATTGTAGAAAAAGATATTAAAATAAGCGAAACAGTAAAAAATTATAAATAAATAAACAAATAAAGTGAGGAGGAAAGAAGAATTAAATACTAAAAAAAAAACGACTTCATTATGGGAAGTGAAAAAAAATTAGGAAATCAGTATTAAAAATAAAACTGTAGAAATTAGCTATTTACAACCATTAAAAAAAGAATTCTGCCTGACAGAGATGGAATTCACCATGCAAAATTCAACCACGCAATTTATTACTTTTTTAAGAAAAAGATGTTGAGTCTTTACCAGATTTATCACATTTCCAATTGGGTGAAATCAGTAAAATCTTAACTAAGGTACAAAAAAAGAAATTCAATACCTTAAAAAAATGAAATTGACCAAAAGAGCGAAGACTAGATTTTAGTATATTACTATTTCGAGTATGTGTATGCCGTGGAACCTTAACAGCTTGAAGAATTGAAATTAGTTCTAATTGTGCGGGCTTAAATATTTTGTTCCTTTTTAATTAAATAAAGTTAACGGCATATGCAGCCTTCAATAGCTCAATTACTTAAAAAAAATATGTTGATGAAATAGTAAAATATACCACTACTGAGATACATCAAAAACTTTTTTTTTCCATTTAAAACTGCCTGAAAATAACTAAAAACAAGTTCAAACTCACTAATATTGTACAATAGCGAATCGATTACATCATTAAAGCCTTTCTGAGTAAAAACGGTAGAGAGAGAATCGGACGTGTTTATTATATTAACATAGAGCTTTATTTTTTCTTAGGAAACCGTCGTCACTTAGGAAGCTCACGCTTTTATTGTATCCATTAACCTTCACCCCGTCTTTGGAGACCATCCTCATCTAGGATGTTGACCCAAAGTTTTATCGTTTCTTTGGAGACCGTCCTCATTTAGATGCTGACTCATAGCTTTACCCTGTCTTTAAAGACCGTCCACATTTACGATGCTGACTCTTAGCTTTACCCAGTCTTTGAAGACCGTCCTCAGTTAGGATGCTGACTCATAGCTTTACCTTGTCTTTGGAGAGCGCCCTCATTTAGGAGGCTGTCTCATAGCATTACTCTGTCTTGGAATCTGTTCTCGCTTGAGAAGCTCACGTTTATATTGTATCCGTATACCTTTGCCCTGTTTTTGGACACCATCATTCATTACGGATACTGACGCACATCTTTACCCTGTCTTAGGAAATCGTCTTTGCTCAGGATGCTGACACAAAACTTCATTCTGTCTACAGACACCGTCTTCATTTAGAAAGCTGCCGTATTTATTGTATCTACAAAGAATTACTCTGCTTCCGCCTACTGTTTTCGCTTAAGAGAGAGAGAGAGAAAAGCTGACGTTTTTATTGCATTAAAATCGCTTTACTTTTTCTTTCGGATATCATTTGCGAATGCATTACTGAATTATTTTTTGCTCCTTTTATTAATAAAAATATGCTCATATTATCTTTCAGTAAATAAATTGTTGGTATTCACGGCAGTAACCACGTTTGATAAAAAAAAAAGATCTTAGCTTTAATGTCTTATAACTATCCATTTTTTAAAATTTTAAATCAATAATAATTATTTACCCCATTTATTAATTCCTTATTTATAACAAATATATATCTCGCCAAAAATAATATCGTTAAGATATGTCTGGAGTAAATTTGCAACAGTAAATTTTTTCCCTTCAATTATAAAAGAATCTTAAATATTTCTTAAAAAAAGTTATTAATCCCAGTAAAACTTCTTCATTTTTGACTCTTCCAAATAATTTGATAGAATAGGGAATATGACTGCATACAACTTTAACAGAGCTTCACTTTGCCATTTTATCACAAACAAAATGCAGGCATATATATATATATATATAACTGTCAGGAAATATGCAAGGGAAAGTGGCACTTGTATATATATATGTGCGTGTGTGTGTGTATAAACTAATAAATTACATTCACAATATACACTCATGGACAAAAAAATTAGCGCACCAAGAAATAATTGTGGGATTGCAACGAAACTTAAAATGAAGGTACATGTCGGGGAGATATGCAAATGATTAGAAAAGCAGCGCGATTGTGCATTACGTATTGAAGGTAGAGGGCGTTTAACGTCTTTCTCCGCTGAGTATAAAACAGGTAACCAAAGCTTGTTTAACTGTGCTGAATCGTTTACAAAGGAAGCGCTGAAGTGGACATGCCATTACACCGTTTTCGAAGACAATATGAGCAGCTGTCACAGTTTGAGAGGGGGAGAATCATCGACATGATGGAAGCTAGGTGGTCAGCTAGGCGAGTAGCTCGTCAATTAGGCCGCTCTGATTGTGTTGGGAGGAGGTGCCAGTGGATCGGAGAGATGTCATTTACACGAAGACCAGGCTCAGGACGCCCTCGGTAGACCAGTCGTCTAGAAGACCACTGCATCGTAAGAAATGCACGCGTACAGCCAACTGCTTCATCGGCCGCCATCGAGGCACAGGTAGCACCTTCACTAGGGATCTCTGCGACTTCTTGAACTATACGATGGCGCATGGCTGAAGGACATTTGGGATCGCGGCGCCCATTACGTGTGCTGCCCTTGACTCCCACCGATCGACGCCTCCGTTTAGAGTTGTGGCCGCGCACGAGGAAATTGGATTGCAGTGGAATGGAACCAGATCGTGTTTAGCGACGAATCCAGATTCAATCTCAGCAGTGATGACAATCGTGTTGGTTTGTGGAGACTCCATGGTGAACCCCTCAATCCTGTTTTTGCTTTACAGTGACACACCCCTCTCACAGCTGGTGTGATGGTACGGGGTGTCATTGCCTACAAAACACGGTCACCCCTAGTATTGATCCGTGGTACCATGACAGCCCAGCGGTATGTCCATGACATCCAGCATCCACATGTGTTGCCACTCATGCAACGGCTCCCAGGAGCCGTTTTCAACCAGACAATATTTGGCCTCACACGAAAAGGGTGTCGCAAGACTGTCTCTGCACTGTTACTACTCTTCCTTGGCCTGCCCGATCCCCAGATTTGTCTCCAATCGAGCATATCTGGGATCATTTGGGACGGCGAGTTGAGCATCCCACGTATTTGAGTGAACTAGAAGCAAGGTTACAGCAAACATGGACGAAATGTCTCAAGACATCATACAGAACTTGTATGCCTCAATGCCCGATCGTATCGCATCATGCATTCGCGCTAAAAGGGGTTCAACAGGGTATTAATTCCTCCGTTCTTTTGCCTTTTTCTCTGAAATAAATGATCCTTTTTTTGATTTTCTAATCATTTACTTTTATCAAATTAGTCATTGCGTATGTAAAAGTTCGTTTCATTTTGACGACTCTTTCTTGATACGCTATTTTTTTTTTGTCCATGAGTGTATATAGTATGTAATTTTCGTTACTCCTTGTTTATTCAAACACTAATTGTCATCTGCACCAAACACTTCAGAACATTTAGCCCTACTAAATAATTCCAAATCGTCAAACCTCGCTTATTTTTACTCAATAAGCCAATTGAATATAAAGATGTTTAGTTTTAAAAATACTCAGTTAAAAAGTTTTAAACTTAACTCTGATTCAAAGGGCATTAGTGACCCACGAGCTAGTACTAAAAAAAAATATGAACAAAATTTGACCCACGTCTGAAAAAAGGTTCGCCATCCCTGCTCTAGTGGCTCAGCAGCCTTGGGTGCACACTGACCTTCTCCAGAAATCTTCTCTTGGCATCTCTACTTTTTGCAACTGTTTTCCAGTTTTTAATCATTAAAATATTAAGACCTTTTTCGATACAATCAACCCATCTTGACGGGGGTCTGCCTCGAGGTCTATTTCTCAAGGCCTTTGATAGAAAGATTTTCTTGCCGTAACGATCTTCAATCATTCTAACCAGATGACCAGCCCATTTAAGTCTCCGTAATTTGGCGAATAATTTAATTCCTATTCGAAATTAATGATGAGGCGTTACTTTATGAGAAATTGTATTGTATTGTTTCCCTTTTACATATTTTTTAACAAATAAATTTATAGAGCAAGTTGTTTCTTTATTAATTGCAATCTTTCCGGAGTGCCACTGGTGTTCTTCCAATCTGCTCTCTTCTGCCAATATCTTGATTTGTTTGGGTTCTACACAGGATGGTGTCCTTCAAAACCCTCTCATCTGTTTTTAGACAGTTTAGAAATCTTTGGATTCATGGAGATTGTCTATCATTGCTGGACAATCTGAGATTAGTAACAACAAGTTTTTTAGTGGCATTTAAGAGAGATTTTATGCGTGTTATTCAAAACATCGTTGTTGAAATGAATTTCGAAAGGTAAGCGAAGTAATGAATGGAGTAGCTGTTATCTTGCTTGTCAAAACAATTGTCATCAAGAATAGGTTGCTTATAGTTTCTCCTAATCATGGAAAAAGTGTTTTCACAAGTGATTTATCCTGTTATAATGAAATAAATGCGAGGAATTATACCGAATGAATTATGTTTTAAAATGAAATTTCGAATATTATATAATCAAAATTGTATGAATTATGATGGCACACAGTTTAACTAGCTTACCAAAAACAAAACAAAAAATGCCACTTAATTTTGAATGTATAAAACATTTCTGCGTTTAGCTAAATTTTTTTAAGCTTAAATGACATCGCACAAAGTCAAACATTACACAAAGTCAAAGACAAGTCTGAAATTCATTTTCCGTACCCGTGTCTCATCTGCACGTTTATATTCTTTTATCACTTTTTCTGAGATTTTCTGTACGAACACAAACATTTTATCTAGATTTCGTGACTTCATCCCTTACAATTTATTTATTTTTTCCATTGTACGAGTTTTTAATAAAATCAATATTTAATTCATTCTGATTTCCCAATCAGTTCTGTTCGAATGATTTTATAGGTAGCAAGTAATGACTGCGTTTGTGAAACGAACAATGACTAATTGTAAATGACGTGCTGAGCCCTTTTTATAGTTAGCTATTAGTCAAGAATTTATCGTACTACTTGTATTTGAACAAAAATTATATGTTTCGGTATTTCATGGGCAAAAAAACGAGCTTTATAAATACTGTATTTTAAATTCGGATACTTTTTATGTAGGAAACATGTAAAAAATAGAGCTTTTCTACATTTTTAAGTTGCTAGTATATTAGCATACGTCTTTGAATACTCTTACAAATGGTAATCCGTTACAAATAAATATGCGGGACTCACAGTTTCACATATCTAGGCACAAACTGACTAGATTGACTGCTGTCTTCGGAATAAATGAGTAATGATGGCACAATGTGGCCTGGACCTTTCGACTCGAACACGACGTAAAGCAGTCTTGCCTCTGTTGCCAGTTAACACATAGCTCGAAATTCCCTGTTTTTCGGAGATGTCTTTGAATGACCACACTTGACGATTAAAATTATTCCAATCATGATGTTTTTGAGAACGAGACGAGGTACCCCTAAGAGCGAGATCCTGGGTCCAGTTGGCCCGAATCTTAGAACGCCCTTATCTTTTAACGTCCCAACAGTTCAAAGAATACTCAAAAAGAGTGTCTGTATACTAGACTTTCAGCTGTTTGCGGGCCATTGACTTATATGAAAAAGAAAGCCTTTTTGAGATGAAATCGTAAATATCTTAACTGGAACATAATCTGGAAAAAGCTTGGAACTAATTATACCTCTCCCAAAATATCGCAGATATTAGAACCGATTAATTTTTATTTAGAAAGAAACACACGTCTGCTCTAAATATTCATTCCAATTCAATGTTTTTTCACCAGCTCTTTTTTTTGTCATCATAGCACCTTCCTTTGGCGATCATTCTTGGCTTAAGTTATCCACTACGTTTGGAACAGTGGCTCTACAAAAGCGTATAATTGAATTGTTTTTAATATTTAGTGTTACTGCATTAGAATACATATAAAATGGCTTTTAGGTATCCGACTACACTAAAATTGTGAATTTTGCCAAAAATCTACAATTTTTTTTAATGATTTTATTTTAAAGGCCGTCTATTAGCTTTATAAAAGTACCAAGTTTATTATGTTCCGTTCGCTAGAACAAAAACTACAAGTGTTTTAGTAAAAGCAGATGCCATTTTTTTAAAGCAAAATGTTATACTTTAAAACGCGTTTATAGAAATGTGTTTTTTAAAAGCTCAAACGGGGCCAGCGATTGTTCAAAAAGTTTTGAAAATAACTTACTGAAAATTTTTGTGTATGTTCTGTATAATCGTAGAAATGTTTTAACCTACAGATTTATCAATCCCGTTTATTACAAAATTTACAGTTCCTTATGTGAATGCAATCACTGTTTTTTTAAGCAATTTCGTTTAATAACTAAGATAAAGGGCTCTAGTTTTGGTAAAAATTAAAATATCTCTAATCCTGAAGGTCATTTTAAAAATGAATAACATAACAGCACATCAGAATTGAAAAATTGAAAATTTGTTCATAAACTTTTGGTACAAAATGGCCGCGTTTATGTTATTTTTTTGTAAATTTTTACCCATTTTTCTCCATTTTAATAATAATAATTTCTTTTTCTCTTCTTAATTTTAGCATTTTTTTCATAAAATGTACTAAGCAAATCTAAAAACAACAACAACAAAAATCCCTGTATCTGCATTTTTTTTTTAAGTTGTCGCAAGTAGTCGGATACCTTAAGATTATATTACAATAAAAAATATTTTAAATGTAATTTTCTGGCAAAAAATGAAGAAAAAATGACTTCGAAATATTTTCCTTTCATAGAAAAGCTTCTATGATAATTTTCCTATTTATAGCTAAGACTTTTATTTAGAGTCTGGAACTAGGATTGAAACATACACATTATTTTCAGAGTTACTATCAATTGAAATAATAACTGGTGTTTTCTATCAAATTTTCTTACTCTGATATATTTAATATAATCAAATACACTTCTAAATTATATACTTTAAAAATGCTACTTCCGGCCCTGTACAGATGTCTTAGTTGTTTATAGGCGAAACATTATTATTAAAGAAGCATTTCCCATAAGGGCAGAAAATTTTGAAAATATATAATTTTTTCCTTCATTTCTGGCCAAAAATTTGTATTAATATTTTTGTAATGCATTATATTTTTAAAATAATTTTATATATATATTCTAATTCAAGTGGCACTTAATACCAAAAAAAAATTTATTAATTTATACGTTTTTTTTCCAAAATTACGATTGGATACCATAAATTATTTACAGTATAGATTTTTGAAAAAAGTTGTGTAATATAATTTTTTTTAACTGCGCATTTGAGTTTCTCTCTATGCAGCTAATATCTAAACTATATATCAAAATTCTGGTTAAGTCAACCACAAATGAATATCTGGCCAAATTTGAAGATTATTTTTTGGATTTAAGTGAATTATTGTTAGTAAAATAAAAGAAAGGAAAAATGAGAAGCTATCGTACTTAGTATACAAATGAGTTTTATCGTATTCTTATTAGCTTAATGAATTGAAAAAGAAAACTTTTGGGAACAAACGGAGAGAGAGAGATTTCAGTCTTGTTCATTCAATATGGTAAAAATGGAATATTTGTGTATTTATATATATATAATACGACACTTATCACTAAACAAAGACACCCCTTGATGGATCCGCTTAAGAATAATGAATGATATATTTCTGCTACCTTTTAAAAGTTAAATTTAGTGTTGTGAACAATTTTTAACTATTCATTCTCTCATATTAATATTATGAATAAAAAAGAAAGAAACGAGCCTTAGAGTAGTCGCATATGATGTGTAACATCTGACATGTTATCGTGGTAAATACGCAATAGTGACTTTAATCCTAAAAAATGAATCGGGTGTGAGTGGAAATAATTTTCTATCGAATCATTATATCTTTAATGAAAATTTTATTTATTAACATCAGGAGTAAAGCAATTTATCAAAAATATTTATTCTTGTTCAATTTGGGGAAGAGCGGAGACAATAGATTTATGAAAACTAAAATATGACACATATACTTGTGATTTCTAAGTATTTAAAAATCGTTGAAAAACAGCGTCAATAACGGTACCAATGTTAGTTGTTGAAACATTTCGATTTGTGTTCATTTCGAGGTTGAGTTCATCTTTCAGAAAACCTATGAGCGGCTCAGTTTCTGGCAAACTGAAGTTAAAAAATCACTACTCAAATTTTTGGGAAGTGAGTGATAGTTTTTTTTAAAAAAGAGCAGAACCACCTTCGGTATACGGTAAAAGTACAAAATGCAGGAAATCTTTAATTTTTTTAAGGTATGTGACTACCTTCGGAGCACTTTTTTTTTAAATATATAAATTTTCAACTAAATAAACTTATTTTTATTTGAAATGGGGCATAAAACTAAGAATTCAAGTACAATTTCCTCAAAATTAAAAATAATTATCGATATATTGGAATTTTAGTGAAATTTTAGTGAAAAATTGCAGTTACGGTAAGGCTTGTATTGAAAATTCTAATTAATATATTCGAAGAATATTTATGCAATACATAAATAAAATCATTATCTGTGCTTAGAGCTATAAAATTTGTGATACTTTTGAAAAGTGTTTGAAATATGGCATTTTTTATGCAAGAACTAAATTTTTTTTACAAAAAACTAATGTTATTTTCCCACAAAAAGTGCAATAAAATTCATAAATATATACTCAGAGATTAGGTTATAGTCTAGACTGGAGATAAAACTAAATCAAACATTTTCTGAAAGTTTCAATTTAATATCTTTAAAAAATTCCTGTTGTGAACTTTACCGTGAAGCAAAAAATTGAAAAACATAGTTTCTCATAAAATGCATTTAAAGATTTTAATATGGTATAAAAAAATTTCTACTAATTGTACATTTTTTAAACTCACCATATTTATAGGTCAAGATCTCTTTAGCTTCATGTTTAACTAATTTGGACTTTTTTTTAAACTTTTGCTGTTTTCTGGAGAGTTTTATAGACTATAACAGTTGTCGTTTTTAGATAAATTTTGATGAAAAATTGCATTTACAGAAAATTCTAATGAATGTATTCAAATAATATTTATACAGTACGTGAATAAAATCTTTATATGTTTTAGGGAAAAAAAGATTTGTAATACTTTTGAAAGTTTTTTAATTATGCCAAATTTTATGCGAAAACACGATTTTTTAAAAAATGAATGATCTTTTTTCATAAAAAAGCAATAAAGTACATAAATATGTACACAGGGATTAGATTTTGATTCATGACACAGATATAACTAAAAAAACATGTTCTGAAAATTTCAATTCAATATCTTACAAATATTTTGACCAGGGATGTACTTTCGGTATTGTAAACTCTATTTCCGGTTTACTAATTATGCTATAACTTTGTTTTTAAATGTTGTAAAAATAAAACTAGAGTGTTTTTGGAATCTTAAATGTATGGGCTATAAAATAAAAGCATAAAACCAATTTCGAAAATTTCCCCCAAAACAACGAATTTTGGGTAGTCACATACCTTAATTGTTTGATTCGGAGAAATCTATGCGACCACCAAAATGACTGCCTGTCCATTTTCAAATAAGCATTCTGCCGCACATATGTCCCCAATATACTGACTAACAATACCCAGTCCACTTGTTTGACGATCAATAATGTCCATATGAGGAGTCACAACATGTGATTTGTTCTGTTTACGATAGATCGCAACACCAGCTGCTCTGTGGGCCGGTCGTTTAAATTGTACGCAGCAATCGAAGTCAGGTATCGAAACACGTTCGTCATTCTCTTACCACGTCTCTGCCAACATGAGTAACGAACAATTTTGTGAAATAACATCGAAATATGTTTGGTGAGCCCTCAAACTTTGACAATTAAGCGTAAGAATCGCAAGTTTATCCTGGGTGAAGTCCAATAAGACTTGCTGGTATGTGCGAAGTGGATTAGAGTCAAGTAAACGAAACCGAGTTTTTGAATTCCAAACTTCTGAAATGCTAAATTTAACATTATAAAACAAAAAGCTGACGGGCTTGATTGCTACAAGCGTTGGACCCCGGTGCGAGGGTAGAGAAGAGACACCATCAAGCGCGTGTTTAAAAATTTAAAAAAATATTAGAGAAAATCAAAAATACCCGTTTACTTAATCAGTTAGTTTTTTTAACCGAGAAATCTTTTTAAATCACAATTAAAAATATTATATTGACAGCGACAAGAATTAATCTCAAAGTATGAAAATGATACGCACTAAAATATTTACTCAAATAATTCGATATTACTTACTCGTAATTTTTTTAAGAATGATGATCGTTGTCAGACGCTTAACTGTAAATAAATATAGTTATTAATATAATTTACAAATATAAATATAACTTCAGATGTCATACACAACGTGCCCTGAGACTTTGACATTTGAGCGTAAGAATCGCAAGTTTATTCTGGAGGAAGTCAAATAAGACTTGCTGGTATGTGCGGAAGGGTGGTGGCTTAATTGCTACTAGAGTTGGACCCCGAGACCAGGGTAGCGAAGAGACACCACCAAGCGCGCTGATTGGTCAAATCAAACAGCGTGCGCTTCCCCGACTTCCTGTTACGCATTTCCGTCCCTTTTCAAGAAATCACTCCAAGAAATATCCAGCAACCGAGAGTAAAGATGTTACACCTCAAAGAAAGTGATTAACGGGATTCGATGACGTCATGTTTTAATTGAAGTATCACCCAGAGACATTGTTTACTTGTTCAATAGGGTACATCATGGTTAAAAATAATTTACAATTTATTATTGCTACAAAGGTGTTGAATTTTTAGAAAAGTGGAAAAAGACAACTTTGATTAAATTATTTTTGACTCAAAATAAAATTATTTTTCTGCACAATAAATTAACTAAAACGATAATTATTGATGAATGAATATTAAATATAGAGAGTTGTATATTGTAAATTGAAACAATTCGTAAACCAACTCTCTCCCCGCACCGTCGAACCAATCCTATCCAAGCTTTTTCCCGCCTACCGCTTCAGCGTGCAATGTCATTTCGACAATAGGATTTTTTTTAAATTACAGTAGAACGTCATTTATCCGAATCAATTGGGACCGGACACCGTTCGGATAACCGAAAACCGAATGCGATCCATGCAGTACATGATACTGGACACTATACAAATATTGAAAATCATCAAATGCTGGAAACGTGCTTGAAGGAAAAGCAAAATAGGTGCAAAATGTCGCAATTTTACCTTGATTGGGGAAAATAATCACTTATTTTTCGTTGTACCATTGAATACCTTTGTTTTTGCACTGCAAGGTCTCTGGTTCTCTTCAGCAGTAGTAGTTGAGTAGGACAGCACTCTGATTGTTATTCGTACCACTCCATAGCTGTCTCTAACGCAGGAAACGCGTCAGCATTTTCTACTTTCGTTGTTGTTGTCCTTGTCTTCATCCGTCCACAGGATCGGATTCTTTTTGCACGGATGTCACAATCTCGTCATCATTTAGCATTTGAAATCCACAGTCTATTGCATTGCATGCATCCAGGTTTCTACATCAATAAAACAGAACGTATACACCCCTCGTTTGGAAGCAAACTGACCTAATATTCCGCACAGATGTTTACCAAATCACACAAATTAAATTCCCCAAATATCCCTCATCTTGGAGTTCCCGTCACTTTTGGCCTCACACGAAATAACTGTTGAGCATTGCACTGTTCGAAAACGTATCCGGACTTTGGTTCGGATATTTGACGCTCCGGATAATAAACGTTCGGATAAACGACCTTTACTGTAATACTAAAGAAGCCGTTGTATATACGTGGTGGGTTATTTCCTTGTAACTATTATAGGCGTACTCTCATCGCAATAAATATATTATAAGTAGCTCTGTTTTTCTTTTATAAAAATTACTTCGACTTTTTCCATTAAAAATAGCTCAAATATCTTAGCTTCATTCCCCTTTTGGCATTACTTAATATAAAAATATTTTTTTCCTTTTATTTTCCCCCTTCACCTACACATCAGAGAACACCTTTTCCACGCATAAGTAAGTTTTGAAGTTCTGAATTTTTTTTAAAATCCATTTTGTTATACAATTAGCCCAGAACAAACACGTAGTTCAAAGATTACGGCGCTTTAGACTTATAACATAATTTCCCCTTCATTTTCTTATTATTTTTTGGGCTCTAATAGTTTGTTGGTGTAGTTTTAAAGTGCATTATACAAATGAAAATTTTATTTTTAATGTTTTAATAATCTTTGAATGAAACAATGTTTGAAATGCGTTTAACTTCAAACTTCTTTTAAACCAATCGAAAATGTAACCTAAATGCGCCAAAGGATTGCTGAAGCAGTAGAAGAAATAAATTTATCTAGTCACTCACAACTCATCAAGCGATAACTTTTAAAAAGATGTAGAAGATAAACACAAATCGATCTTTTAATTCATTTAAGTATTACAAAAATGTTTTTCGATTAATTTTTGAATTTATTGCTTAATTTGAGTTGTATACTTGAGGGTTTTTTTTAACGAAGTCACATTTTGTAAAATAAATTCATAGTAATTGTTACGGATCGAAAAGAAAAAAGTGTTGTGTCATCTTGGAGTCTTAACTAAAGGGGCCATCTTCTGAAGAACTTGCTTGGTGTTGTGTACAAATTTTTTCTTTTTATGGAGAGTTAAAGTTAGGTGACATCATTCGCTGACATCCCGACTCAAACCGTTACGGATCTATACGCGGTTCTACTAATCCCTTCAGATCTCTTTAAGGAAACTATTCATTTCAATCAACTTTCATCGAGTAAGGAAACGTGATTATGTAAATGAGGTATATTATATAAATTCTGTTTTCGCGAGTTCGGTAGTTGACACGTTGGAGTTGGTACGCTGAAGTTGGTACGTTGGAATGTGCAAGTAGGAGTTAACATAAAGTCTGCGAGTTAGTTGTTAGTTGATGATTGAAAAGGAGTGGAATTAGTTAAAGATTACAGAGCGGGGGCCAACGACATTGATCAAGACGAAGAGAGCACCTGCAAGTTTCCAGTGTAGGATCAAATGCATAAAAAGCACAGGTATTGTGAGCTTGATTAAGTAGAAGCTAGTTTATTAGTGTGTGACGTAGTTATATTTGAGCGCGTTTAAGCTGCCTTAGATTCAGTTGAGGGTCTGTAGTAGTATCCCCGTGTTATAGAATCTCACCTCCACGCTCTACTATATTTCAGCTACCTTAATTAGAATTGTATTGTGTCTGATTAATAATTAGATTTAATAAATTGTCTGTGGATTAAACATGACTATGGATTATTCTGTTTCTCCCACACATCTAGCCGGGTTTACAGGTAGACAAGAGGGTTCAGATGTAAGCAGGAGCCAACCGCTATCACAAAACTACATTGATTTTAACTAAACCAGCTAAGTGCTTAGCCGGATTTGTGACTGTAATTAATAGCACGGATGTGTGAAATCACAATAAAATTATGAAATTTGTGGTCACAATACCTAATGATGTGATGGAAGGTGTCAATTTTCCACATTTTCAAAAACAAGCCTGTCGTAACTTAGCTAAGTCGTAAGGATTTTTTTGTTACTCCCAAAATTGATATAACCACCTTTCTTTTCCTCCTTTCACTCCTTGTCCGCTTGACGTTGAATTTCGAGACACCCTATATGCATGTATATACATTAAAGTATCACATTGGCTGTTGTTGATGTTTTTTCTAATGCCACCTGTCTGACGTAGTCAGATCGAGGCCCATGAAATTCATCATGACATCGGGCTATATTGTATGCCTGTTGTTAGCCGTAACTTTGCGCACCATACAGGTGACTGTTCGATTTTGCTCGGTTCCACCCAATTTTGAGGGAGAATATCCTGGGGGTGGTCAGGCGCCTCCCACCTCTCTTCCCATTCCGCCAACCCCATGAGAGGACTTGCGGCTCGATGGCTATTTTGAGTACCCCCATGCCGCGAAGGCACTATACATTTACAAACATCCATGCCTTTTCCGGGATTCGAACCCAGGCCCAACGACACCGCAGTCAGCGTCACTAACCACTATACAGGATGGGTGGCTGTCACACTCATCCTGTATAGTGGTTAGGAAAACAAACAAAAAAAGAAGTAAGGGGGGGGGGAAGTAAGACACAAATCAAATAAAGGATAAAGAGAACAAAACTAAAGTTTCTAAAGAAAAGAAATTACAAAATCTAACAACTAATTTTCGAAGTCGAACAAGTACTTTAAACAACTGTGAAGTTTTAATATATTTATATTACAAAATATATACTAAATTAACTTTGGGTCAGAATTTCCATCTCTTCCCGAAATACCTTGAAATATTTTGCATTGCTTATGCAAATTTCAGTATTAAAGTTTATGAAATAAAAAAAAATGGGTCATTTGAGAAAAGTGTTGAAGAACCTCTACTTTTTGCAGAATCAAATACTCATCCAAGATCAAAATGCTGAGTAAAAAGTAAAACAACCACATCCAGCTCTTATTGTAAATATTTGATTTTTTCATTAAGAATTAGTAACATTATCATTCGTATTCGTAAAATTGTTTTTTGTGGTTAATAATTAGCAAATGTTTTTAATCATCTTCGTGGTTTGTGAAAATTTACATCAAAGATGTTGGAAATATATTTATTCAGGTAGAATGGGTTGCAAGTGTAAAAGCTTTAAGAAACCTAATGATGAATATTTGGAAAGAAGGGGGGCTAACTGATCTTCGACTTTCACCTGGTGTATTGAATCTAAAGAAAAAATACTTTTATTGCAGGAAATGCATCAGAATATTCTATAAAGAGACCAGTTACTTTACAGTATATAATAATTAAAACTGTAATGACTCTTTAATGATAGCATGATTTGAAATAATTTGCTGGACTAGTTTTAAGGAAGGCTTTGCTCTTTTGTTATAGAATTTATCTCAAACTTTGTTGAATTGCTAGTTTGTATTCAGATGTTGTTGTGGTCTTTCGGCTTTTGATTAAAATAATAAGCTGTTGTATAATGCTAATGAAGTGTTAGTAATATCAGTAAAATAATTCGTCATGGTGTGTGTGTTGAAGCAAATAAAAATTTTTACTTTTCGCGTGACATCATTTAAATGTAGAATTTCATCAGGTCATTAATCATCTCAACATAATGAATCGGTATTTCGATTTTTAACAATATGCTGATTCTTGTCTGATTTTAGATTCAGTTTAATTACAAACCAGACAGTTGTCTCGCTTCTAAATACTGACACTCATATTTCTTTTTAAGATTATTTTTGTTAAAATATATTCATTTAAATATTTCGTAGTTATAAGGATATACTAAAATTTTTGAGACAAAAACAATGACCGTTAAAGAAAAACTTTTAACCACATATGTAATGTGAAATATTTTATTCCGATCGACAACAATTTGTAAGAAAATAGCAGTTAAGTTGTCATAAAATAAGTTTCAATCTTACACTCTCTTCAAGATGAATACACAAGACCTTTATCAGCTGTAGTCTCAGAAATGCTTACCACACGAAAAATGTTAATCGATACTAATCACTGTGCCTATCAAGTAATATAAAAGGAAGTTGTTGTAGAATCTGCTGCTATACATAAAATTATTCATGAAAAAGTGCATACGGAAAAATTGATTTGCTGTTAATTCTACAATAATGTAACAGAACCTCCTAAAGATGAGCGCGTTCAGAATTAGTAAAGAAGCTCTTAAATTATTTAATAATGGTGGGAACCGTATATTGTTCGAAATTCCAATCTCATCAAGGAAGTAAAATATAGATGTTTGAAAATTTCAATGAATTAGTAATGGTTAAAAAGAGACAATTAATGAAAAAAATCTTGTGTTGCTTTCTATGAAGACACAAGACTGGTTAAAGTTTGTTAGAAGAACAGAAAATAGCTCACAGAAATAATAGTTCAGATAATTATACAGTTTACTAAAATACACAACTAAGAGTAGTCCAAAAATATTTTTCTAAAAATAAAGTTCGAGGACTTAAGCTTCTTTATAATAATTCATTTTCTCATTCAAGAAAAATGACAGTTAAATTTCTCGGGAAAAAAACAATTTAAAATTGTTAGAACTTTTCCCTATTTTCCTTATGGCTATCTTTTTAACCTAAAAATCTTACACTGGCGTCATTTTATTCCATAAATGAGATTGATGAGACTATGAACACAATTTTTTCTTATGGAATTTAAGAAATTACTAGCTTAGATTTTAAAGTTGGCTTAAAGTATAAAACCAATTAAATTAAGACAATAACAAAACGAACTGCTTTCCAACATCTAATATCAGAGTTAGCCTAAAATTAATCCTAAAATAAAAGTCATTGCAAAAATATCAAAATTTGGCATAAACGTAAATATTAAAAAATGAAATAATAATATAATAAAAATAATGAAGTATATAAATAAATTAAATACTTATAAATGTTTTAGAAAAATAAGTGAACACATACCTTGTTGCTGATTGAAATTTCGGGAAAATATTACAACAAATTATTGCATGAAATAAGACTTTTAAACTATGATTATTTTTACCACAACTTTTAAAAAAACATGCAAAAATGTAAAGTCGAATTCTTAAGTGCAGCAACTGTTGTCATTCAATCCTAATAAAAAAAAAGAAAATTATAGATTATTGCCAGATAAATAACGCATACTAGAAAAATATTCTTACAGAATAATTTTGTCACGCGCGCATTTAAGATTTTGCAGAGAAGTGGAAGCCAAGAAAAAAAATCGTTTGCTTAAATTAAATATTCGTTAGAAACTACGAAAGGAAATATAGTTATTATGGCAAGTTTTTCTGATCTAACATTTAACATAAATAATCAAGTTATAGTTTTTTTCATAAAACATAACTTTTATATTCATAATTCTAAACTATTTCGTTGAGTGTTCGAATTGTCAAAACCATTTCAGCCAAGTATTCTGCAGTAGAACAAATTAAAAGCGCGAATATATTTTTCACAATTATTAAAAATTGATTCAAGAAGGAAACAGTGTAGATTTAAACTGAGTAGACTGATATTTGGATTTTTAAAATGATTCACGAAAATTATAACCAAAAAGGTCTGAGACTATTTTTTGAATTATTTGCAAATATTCTTACATAACAAAAATCTAAAAAATACATTAAAAAAGGATAGTTCTTTCTATTTAAACAAATTATGTTCATGTTTTATCTAGAAAAGTGTAAGATTCGTTTGCCTGTTCTACTTCAGGAAATATCCGAATTCAGATTTGTTGAATGTGAAAACGAATTCGTCTGTTCAAATAAAAGAAGTGCAAAGATGTATAACATCTACTCTCTTATGGCATAAAACGTTTTAATTTCTCTTTCGAACATATAATTCCAGAAGGTGCAACCATCTTTTTTTAATTAATTTGCATAAGCGACTTTGGGAAATGAATATGAGTTTCGATAAATTATAATAATCAATAAATAATAAATAACCAATAATAAATCGTGTTAATTGAAGCAATGGAAACAAGAGTTAACTACAGATATTTACACAATTAGAGGTTAGATAGTTTAGTGATATCAAAAATATATTTCTCGTCTGTCATTTTTTTTCTTCATGAATCATTTTCGAGCTTCTATAAAAGAAAAGAAACAGACAAGCTATTATAAAAAAGTTACAACTTTACGGTTAGCATATAAAAACAACAAACTTCAGATAAAATGTTATACCCACAAAATATTAACAAAGGAAAAGTTTATTAAAATATGAGAACGTTTAATTTCATTTTTATTTATGTACAATCTCGAACTTCTTTGGTGTGTCATTAGTTCAGATCGCTGGTCCAGAATTGATAAATATAGAACAATCAACATTCTTTTTTTTTGGTTCTGTAGTTACTGAAATAATATTTATGTAATTGTAAGTTATTTACAGGATCATCACAGATCACTACATCTGAGATCGTAACAATACGCACTAAAATAAATAAAATGAAAGTAGGCATATGTGTTACCGTTAAAGTGTGAAATTCGTTATTTCATAGAATAACTAGGAATTTCCTGAAATAACTAGATAAGTCAGTTAAAGTTTTTTCAACTACTGAGTTCTATGATTTAACTAGGTATTCTATACAGAATAACGATTACTTGATCGTTAAAGTTCGAAATACGTCACTCGAAAGTTCTTTGAACCGGTTGTAGCTAGCTGCCTTTAATCAATTTTGAACCACTTACAGCTACTGGCTCGTGTAAAAAAACGTGTAGTAGTGAAAAGTGTGCTTGTTTCAAAAATAATATGCAAATGCAATTCAAAGTGTCATCACAGACTCCTAGCTATAATAAAAAAAATAAAAAGTAAAATAAATGTATTTCATAAAATTTAAATTAATATTTAACAAAATTTATTCAATGTTTTATGAAGGTATATTTTTTCTTCCCAGCATGTATTTTTTTAATAATAGTTAAATATATAGCTATTTCGGCAGCAAATTCTTTTTTTCCCTTTCTTTTTAACTAATGTAAGCCATATGAGCAATAATAAAATACATCATCTGCTTTTCCTTATTATTTATCAATTAATCATCAGCAATAGGGATAAAATGTTTTTTAGAGAGATTTTAGCAGCATAATAATATCATTTTTTTAAAAAATAACTTTGAATTCGTTTACTTTTCACTTTAACGCTCTATCAATAGTTATTTCATAAAATAACTAGCTAAAGTATGAAATTTTTCATATATTATATACTTTAACTGACTCGTCTAGTTATTTTATGGAATAACTACTTATTTCTACAGAATAACAGAATTATAAACTTTAACGGTAACACATGTACACACTTCGTCCCTTTCAACTGATTTTAAAGTAATCATTTCATAATTTAAACATACTTAACCATAAATATAAGACCTTTTCCTCAAAATATATAAGTATTGATAATACTTGTCCCGAAAAGTAATATTCTCTCAAAAATGCTTAAGGTATCCAACTATCCTAAAATTGTTAATTTTGCCAAAATTTGACAATTTTTTTATGATTTTATTTTATAGGAAATCTTACTAGCTTCAAAAAAATACCAAATTTATTATTTTCCGTTCACTAGAGCAAACACTATAAGAGCAGATGCCATTACTTTAAGTTAGATGTCATACTTTAAAATGCGTTTTACTCGAAATGTGTATTTTTTTTGAAAATGCACAAACGAAACAGCGATTGCTCAAAAAGATTTGAAAATAATTAACTGGAGTTTTGTGTGTATGCTTTGTATAATAGTAGAAGTGTTTTAACCTTCAGATTTATTAATCACCGTTTTATTACAAAATTTACAGTTCCTTATGTGAATATAATCGCTGTTTTTGTAAGCAATTTCATATAACAACTAAGATAAAGTGCTCTAGTTTTTATAAAAGAGAAAATATCTCTTTTTCTGAGGTCAATTCAAAATTGAATAATATGGCAACACATTAGAATTGAAAAATTGAAAATCTGTTTATAAACTTTTGGTACAGAATGGGCCGCGTTTATGTTATTTTTTGACAATTTTTACCTATTTTTTCCCATTTCAGTAATAATAATTTCTTTTTCTCCTCTGAATTTCAGCATATTTTTCATAAAATATACTAAACAAATCTAAAAACCACATCGAATTTTTGAATGCAATGTCATATTGCTTTTTGATGTGACGTCATAATCACCTGATAAATGCCCCTGAATGCTGCCAACCTTTGTTTTTTGCAGGAGATTTCTTTTAAAAACTACATATTTGCTAACTATTATAACACAATTAGGTAAGCAAACTGTAGTTGATTTAAAAGAACTTGCATAAAATATAGGAACAAAAAAAAATTTGTTTTTTGAAAAACTTCAAGAATCTTATCGATTAGATATCTTGAGCCAATCATAAAATTTAAAATTGTGTAGGGATTTTGCTAGTGCAAATAAAAGTCAAATAGAAGTCAAAAAATGTCAGCTCTGTATTAAACGGAAAACACGTAATTACATTTATTGTATAGCCATCACAGAGAAATTCAGCCTACCGATTGATTCAGTAGCACATACATAGGGCGGGGGGGAGTCCGTACATTCTTGTGTGATATTACTAATTTAAGCCAGATACTACTAATTTATGTAACTAATTTAATAAAGTGGTTATTAATAATTAATTTTACTAATTAATACTAATTATTTATACAATCATTTATTTTTGTTACTGATTTTAGTTCCCGACAATCGATTTAATCAAAAGAATATGTTTGGCCGCGTATTGGAATATGATACAAGAATGGTGGACTTTCGAAACTCGATCCCATCCTCCTTGAAAAATTCCTGTATGCGCCACTGGATTGATTGATTGATTGTTTATTAACGTCACAAGGCTATTAATCACGTACATAGTAACTTTGAACATTGTCAAATGACGTAGACGATATCTTATTTGTCACCCATTCACTAACTTCCCCTTCACATCAATTTGAAGACTTATTAAACTGTCAAAATCGCATATTTAAAAAAATAGTTTGAAAATGGTTTTAAAAAAAAGAACGTATTAAAATGTAAGAAGTTGTATCGATAGAATATGCTAGAGTAAATAGTTTTTGAGAAATAATTTTTAAAAATAATAAATTATTTATTGAATACCTGTATAATACTAAGGTATGCGACAACCTTCGGAGCACTTTTTTTTAAGTATATAAATTTTCAACTAAATAAACAATTTTTTTATTTGAAATGGGGCATAACACTAGGAATTCAAATACAATTTCCACAAAATTAAAAATAATTTTGGATATATTGAGAATTTTGAGTGAAATTTTAGCGAAAAATTGCAGTTACGGTAAACCTTGTATTGAAAATTCTAATTAATATATATTTTAATAATACTTATACAATACATAAATAAAACACCATTATCTGTGCTTAGAGCTATAAAATTTGTAATAGTCTTAAAAATTTTTGAAATATGGCAATTTTTATGCAAGAACACAATTCTCCTACAAAAAAACTAATGTTATTTTCTCTCAAAAAGTGCAATAAAATACATAAATTATTATTACGCAGAGAATTACACTCAGAATTATTATTATTTAAATATACACAGAGATTAGATTATAGTCTATAAAACAGATAAAACTAAATAAAATATTTTTCGAAAATATTGATTAAATATCTCTTTAAAAGAAATCCTGTAGTAAACTTTATCGTGAAGCAAAAAATTGAAAAACATAGTTTCTCAGAAAATGAATCTAAAGATTTTAATACAATATGAAAATTTTCCTACTAATTGTACAATTTTTAAACTCACCATATTTATAGCTCAAGCTCTCTTTAGCTTCATGTTTAACTATTTCGAACTTCTTTTTACCCTTTTGCTGTTTTCTGGAGAGCTTTATAGACTATAACAACTGTCGTTTTCAGTGAAATTTTGATGAAAAATTGCAGTTACACAAAATTCTAACAAATGTATTAAAATAATATTTAAATAGTACATAAATAACATCCTTATATGTAATACGAATTAAAAGATTTGTAATACTTTTAAAAGTTTTTTTAATATGCCAAATTTTATGCAAAAACTCTATTTTTTAAAAAATAATGATTTTTTTCATAAAAAAGTAATAAAGTACATAAATATATACACAGAGATTAGATTTTGAATTTTAACATAGATAGAACTAAATAAAACATGTTCTAAATTTTAATTCAACATCTTAAAAATATTTTGTGTAGGGATCCGGTTTTGTAAACTCCATTTCCGATTTACTAATTATGCTATAACATTGCTTCTAAATATTGTAGAAACAAAAATAGAGTGTTTTTAGAACCTTAAATGTATGGGGGCTATAAAATAAAAACATAAAAGAAATTTCGAAAACTTTCGCCAAAACGGCGAATTTTGGGTAGTTATATACCTTAGATACTTAAATTACTACATTATCTACTTACCATATCTTTGTGAATTTATCCTTTATACATGAGGTAACATCAATAAACACCAAAGAAGAATTGCACTCGTTTCATGCTCGCTTATTCTCACCAACAAATTGCCAATTTGGATCTCAACAAGATTTAAGTTCGCCATTAATTTCCAGCGTTCTAATACTTCGTATAAAGACTCGCATCCTAATCCCTTTAAAACTCGAAAACATGTAAATCTTGAGAAAATTAGGGAGCCAGGTTGTTAAGGATCCATCAAAGTTATCGAAGTCAACTAAAAATGTTAACCCTTTGTTGCGCCCTTTTTTTCTGGTTATGGTATATTAAAATATCTTTAGAATTGAAATTGAATTCAAAAGATATTCATTTAGATTAAAACCTAACATTAATTTGAATTTTAAGACCATTTTTTGTGTGGGGGGAGTAGGTTTCCCCCGGCTCATTGGGAACTATTCAAAGATAGGATATATGTTTTGTGAATTTCTTTTTCAATTCCTACTATTACCTCACTCTCTCTCTATATATATTTATCTTGTTCAAATTTTCAATCGTTCATAAAATGCATTTTAAAGTACTCAATTGAGCTGAAATTTTGTATACACGATTATTTTGGATGACATTACAGTAATATAATTATAATTTAAAAAATTAATTGATTAAAACTAATTATTCAAAGAATTACAAATACAGCCACGTTGGCATCATTTTTGGCGACTTAGCGACCATTTTGACGACTTGGGTCTAAACTTGAAAAGGTTTTTTTTCTCACATTTTATAGCGCTCATTTGAGCTGAAATTTTCTATACACTATTGTTTTGGGAAACAATACGATAACTTAATTATAATTAATTAAAATTATTGACTGAAATTAATTATTTAAAGAATTACAGATACAGCCACGTTAACTTCATTTTTAGCGACGTGGGTCAAAGCTTTAAAAGATTTTTTTTTTCCTTCACGTTTCAAACCTGAACAGTTGAACTGAAATTTTACATATATGATTGTTTTGGATGACAATACGATACTTTAATGATAATTAATAAAAATTATTTGACACTTAATGTTGTGATTCAGTCATATGTATATACATATTTATATTAATTGTAACTATTTAATAAAAAGTAACTAAAATTAAAAAAAATTTGTTGATCTAAGTAGAAATTGACAAAAAAGATTTTTTTTATATCTCATTACATATTTATAAAATATAATTTACAAAATCTATAATCCACAAGAGGAATTATAAATCAGACATATTTTGTATTCAAAAGATTAAGACTTCATACATTTCACTTTACATGAAATTTCAGAAATTAGAGATCAACACATAAATTGGAAGTTGGGAGTTGTCCTAACGTATCCTGTATCCTTAGGAGCTTTAGTAGAGCGTAAACGGCAACATGTTTATGTTTATGTTTTTGTTAAATTGGCATATGATCACCAACTATAGTCAATTGTGCGTCATCTGCTTAGGAAGTTTACACAGGTCGTTCGTTTTAAGACTTGAAAATTCAGAAATTGTTTGTCATGCTAGCCGAAGAGCTAGCAGCACAAATCATAGGTGGGAAAATAGTTTCCCATAGACATTTTGAAAATTAATGAAGTTGGTGGAAAGTATATTTCCCATGGCCTAATATAAAGGTTAATACCCCACCATCCTTTTGAATATTGAATGTCATTTCATTGCTTCAACAAAAATTTCAAGCAAAATATTACTGTTTCTATGTTATGACTAACACGTTGAGGTTGGAACGTTTTCCCGCCTCGCAGCTGCAAGATCGGCTTAGCATTACATCATTCATATCCACGTGTGCCCCTCTAAAACACTCAGGGATCCTTTCATCTGACATCACGTCGACAACCTATAACCCTGAGAAAACCAACGGCTGGATCCCATCTGCGAGCTGGAACCTGGATAGAAATCCGTTGTGTAAATTGGAACCGTCACCACCCCAAAAGAGTGGAGAGACAGTCCGTTTGAAACACTCGAAAAGGGATACTGTGTTTGCCTCAAACCTTCCCCAATAACATATTCATAGTTTCAATAACTTTTATCTAAATGTAAATAGTGTAATTAATAGCTGTAAACTTAATAAATCAATAACTTATTTTCTTAAGTCTAACGCTATTCTTTTAACTCAAATCGTTGCAATGTGGTGGACTTAAGAATAAAAGGATGAAGGGGTGTGAATATTTTTAAGCAACAATTTCGTTTGATGTCCCACACAACTTACTGTGCCAATCTATTTATTTTCCCCTTTAATCTACATAAATTCGTCGCTAAATGGAACGTCTTAATAGGTCCCACAAAAGATTTCTTAAAAAACCTCCCATTTAATCGGAAGCGTTATAGGGGAAATAAAAATATGGGTATAAAAAAGGAAGTTCGAAAATGGATTCGCCAGAAATACCCAAAATGACCGGGAGAAAATCAATTCTATTTTTATAAATAAAATGTCAAGTAAAAGTAAGGAAAAAGGAGTGCGGGAAAGGTTAATTGTCTCCCTAAAGGGGCTTAAATATGGATGTGGGAAAATGAAAAGCTGGTTGTTTCTGCAAAAAGAAAAAAATAACAATAACAGGAGTTTATTGATACTCAATACTTTCTTTCCAAAGAAACCGGACACCAAACGATACATCAAACAAGTTAGAAAAACAACTCTCCTCTACATATCGGCTTAGTATTCGATACAGAAATAAATTCTCGATTAATCGATTGCATCCAAAAATAGACTCGGTAGTTCAGGTCTGGGTTTTATCAGAAATCTCATTTGGTAGGCCGCTCTGATTTTTAGACTTCTTTCTCCACCATTTTTTTTTTTTTTTATCTAGATACCTTCTTTCGATTGATTCCTGGTCTTAAAAACAATTTGGAATTTTCCGTTCCTCGCTTTTGTAACTTGTTCTCTATTGTTCTGGTTATTGGTTTTCCCTCTACTTCTCTTTGCTTCGTGTTTTGTGTGTGAGTGTGATAGAAAACAATATAAAAGATAAACATTAATCATGGAGACAAATTTTTTTTATTGTCTTAGTGCTTTAAAAATAGTTTAAGACTGAACAAGATATATAAAAAAAATTCATTTTGTTTACTGGAGAAGATTTTTTCCCTTCACGTTGAATTTTATAAAAAGTAAGAAACATTATATTGTGTATCTTCCCAAAAGTATTATTATTTTGATTTCACGGATTTATAATTTGTACTGGGGTGAATAACCTTACTGTATATTTTCGGTCATTTAATGTTAACTTTTATAACTTTTTTTATGTTTGTAATTTTAAACTTTTCAAGTTAAACCTTTCATTTATATATAAATATATTTTTATTTTGAGATCCTCAGCAAAAAGATCCTTCTTGCTTTACTTACAATTAAAATTTAAATAATACTGTGTGTTTTTATGTTGAAAAATAAGTTTGAGAAGTTCAGAGTCAATACATAAAAAACGCATATACTATAACCTTAAAGAAGGTTTCACAAAAGATTTAAGGTATCCAACTACTCCAAAATTGTGAATGTTGCCAAAAATTGACAATTCTTTTATGATTTTATTTTATAGGCCATCTTATTAGCTTTATAAAAATACTAAGATTATTATTTTCCGTTCAATAGAACAAAAACTACAAGTTTTTTAGTAAAGACTGATGCCATTACTTTAAGCAAGATGTCATACTTCAAAACGCGTTTTACACGAAATGTGTTTTTTGTTTTTGTTTTTGAAAATGCTCAAACGGGGACAGCGATTGCTGTAAAAGTTTTGAAAATAATTAACTGAATTTTTTGTGTGTTTGTTCTGTATAATAGTAGAAGTGTTTTAACCTTCAGGTTTATCAATCACTGTTTTATTATAAAATTTACAGTCCCTTATGTTAATACAATCACTGTTTTTTTAAGCAATTTCATATAATAACTAAGATAGAGTGCTGTAGTTTTTGTAAAAATTAAAATATCTTTTGTCTTGAAGGTCATTTAAAAAATGAATAACATAACACATCAAAATTAAAAAATTGAAAATTTGGTCATAAACTTTTGGTACAGAATAATCCCCGTTTATGTTATTCTTTTTGTAAATTTTGGCCCATTTTTTCCCATTTTAGCATTAATAATATCTTTTTCTCTTCTTAATTTTAGCATATTTTTTTAAAAATGTACTAAACAAATCTAAAAACCACAAAAAAAAAATAATAATTCCCATACTTTCATTTTTTTTTTAAGTTGTCGCAAGTAATACTGTAATAAGGAACTAAGTAAAATGTTATAGGCATTACCGTATCTTTCACCACTTATTTCTATTCGCACAATCTTACGCTTGTAATACCGCTGTAATGGAAGTGATACTTAGACTTGTGGAGACGTTGTTTATTATAATTAGCTAAGAAATTGTAAAAAAGAATGAATGCTGTATGTGTACTCACATCATATATTGTTTTAATGTCAATTATGTAATATTTTTTTTTACATTTGTGGATGTTTCCTTTATTTTTATTAAATCATTTTATGAGATTTTATTCCGTTACATTGATTTTTCATTTTTAGTTAACTTGAGTATTTTCCAAAGTTTTTACGAACTTGTAATGATTGAATTTTCAAATTTCATAATTTTTTAAATTAGAGAATCAAACCCAATCTACTGGGTATAAGCGCACGCGCGCTGTCGCCCGCGTCTATCTAACTTCAGTTCAGTAGAGAATCAAGAGGGGAGAGATGACGCAGATTAAATAAAGAACGGATCCCAATTTAGCTTAGCTTCAAGTAATGAAGAAATTATTTAACAGTGAAAATCTACTTTTGATTTCGGCTTGCATGTTGTGATAATTACAATGTTCGCAGCTTATTTTTTTTTTTTCCGATTAATATCTGTATATTCTATTGACACCGAATATAGAATTTCCTCTTTTGTTTTTTTCTTCTCAGACTGAGACTTGGAAATATGTTTGTTGAATATGTGCAAGTGAGGGATGTGTGCGTGTAATAATTCACTCAAATTATCTCTTGAAGGATTTTAATCGAAGATAGTCTTGAGAGCTCCAAGACTTCGCGTGATAATTTTTATTTCACACTCTTATTCTGGAAGTAACTACAACTGTATCTCTTAAAAAACTGAAAGGTTAGCGTTTTTGGAACGGTATGATGCTATCTTGCATCACCGTTTATTTGAACCAATCAAAATGTTTTTACCGGAATTCATATGATTCAGAAAGCTTCTGGTTGAGAAATCTGTAAAAGCTGAGATATCCGAACTTAAAAAAAAAGTATGCTATTGTTTATTGTCTTTGTTTACACGTTAATTTGTGTTGTATCTCGTCGCTGTTTTTGTGTGTGTGTTTGAATTAACTAAATAAATGTGTAACTAAAATACCAAGAAGTCTCTTCAACCCTTCAACGAATGCAATCAGAAAAAATATCTTACCAGGAAAATGTCTTTAA